>JANZXR010000170.1:32795702-32821579 GCA_027575705.1 Erythroxylum echinodendron | reverse complement strand
AGCTTTTGTGAGTAATCTTAGATGGTCACACCTTACTTTGTTCTACTCGTTGAATTTGATTTATGCTGATTGTGTTGAAATTTCGGACATTGATTGTCTGAGGCGTTTGATGCATGTTTATATTATTGGAAGTGCTACTTGCATGTGAATATGATTGACTACTTGCTTTGCACATGAAATGTTTGAAATGACTTTGTTATGTTTTAAAACTGTTGAGTCCTAGTTGTGGTTAAAGTGGTATGCCTAGAAGGGTCTGCAGCTGCTCTTGTGACACTTGGTGTCGAGACTTCGGTCTCTCCTGTATAAGTCCCGTTACTCGCTTTTGTAAATGACTTATCAGTCATCTGGTTTGGTATTCTAATATATGTTTGATTATGACATAAACAAAATTGTATTCTGATTTTGAAAGGTTTATATCCTCTTTTGATATTCAGCTCTGTTAACTATAAAATCTGTTCTAAAATGCATCATGTCTGTTTTACTGTTAAACCAATCTGTTAATGCTTGCTTATGCTATTACACGATTTAGTATGATGAGTTATCACTTTATATATAGATTAGTTATTATTCACAAAGCTATATGTTTAGCACGGTGGATTTGCCCCGTGTAGGTTCAGATAGAAGAGTTTAAAGATTAGGACAAGGACAAACATAGTGGCCAAAGTAGCTAGTGTTTTTGTTTCTGGAAAAATATATATTTGTGTTTGGTTTAAGTTGTATTTCATTGAAAAGAGACTTTATAATTTGTGTTTTGTTTACTGGTTTATAATATGGGTTGACTTTTGTATGCATGACATGTTTTGAGATTTTACAACAATATATTTGATATGTTTTGATTCTACAAAAGTTTTAAATGGATCATAATATGTGTTGCTTAAGTTTCAGAAATGCATGTAAGGGATTGTGTTTTGCATTTGTAAGTTCTGTATATATGTGGGTAACATCTGCATATCCTATCCTTCTGGGTGGTAGGCAGGTGTTACAAACACTCCATAACGTTTTAGAATAAATTGCATTTTTAGTACTATCTTAGAATATTAAAGAATTAATTGATGTAATACGAATTTAGAATTATTGTTATAAATATCATATTATATTAACTAATATTAATTGTACCATAATAATTTAAAATTAATATAAAATTATTTTAATCGATATTAGTTCATAATTAAATACTAGTTTAAAAATATAAATTAAATAATTAATTTTATATATTTAAATTAAAAAATTACAAATTTAAATATCAAGTTGATTTTTTAAACTAAGAAAATAGCTATTATATTTCAAAATTAAAATTTAATATCATTTTAATAACTAAATAACTATATTAAATTTTAAAATATTTATAATTTCAGTTCTAATATAAAATTTTTTATATAAATTGTTCTATAATTTTAAAAATTATTTAAATAGTATTTAGTGTTAATTAATACTAAAATTGTATCGGCACGAAATATTTGATATTTAATTTAATCCCTTAAAATAATATTATAATAACAAAAAAATGAAAAAAAAGGAGTCGGTTCCACTCCATTGAAACTCTATAGAGCAATTGAGTGAATAACAAACTGCACACAGAGATAGCGACATATCATGTTTAGTCTTTCGACGGTGAGTATACCTCCGAATCATGCGCTTTGAATCTACAAATCCAGCTTCTCCGGCATCCAAATCCGTAATAAATGTAGAAAACGTGTTTTCGGCAATTGTAAAACTATTCTTATTTGCAACTAATGATTGTGTTTATATACAGTACACAAAGTAGCAGAAATGGAAAACAAAGTTACGGTAATTACAACAAAACTACTAACTAACAAAACTAGGTATTATTAATAAATAAATCACCATAACTAATATAGCTAATAGCCGCCCTCAAGCTGGAGAGTGAATAGAACGCAATCCCAGCGTGGACAGAATGAGGTGAAAAGGAGCAGTGGCAAGAGCTTTAGTGAAGATATCGGTGGGTTGATCCTTAGAGGAGCAAGGTAGAAGTTTGATAATACCAGTAAGCACCTCTCGCGAATAAGGTGACAGTCAATCTCGATATGTTTTGTCCGCTAATGAAAGGTGGGATTTGTAGCAAGTTGGTGGGCAGAAGCATTGTCACAAAATAAAGCCGTAGGACCATAAACAGGCAGGTGCAAATCACGCAAGAGATAGTGAAGCCATTGAACTTCACAAGTAGTAGAAGCAAGAGCTCTATACTCAGCCTCAGAAGAAGAGCGGGAAACGGTAGTTTGCTTCTTAGCTTTCCAGCTAATGAGAGACTCACCAAAGAATAAATAATAGCCAGTGATTGAGCGTCGAGTCTCAGGGCAGCCAGCCCAATCAGAGTCACTAAATGCCTTAAGAACAGGCTGTGAAGTAGCAGAAAAGAACAAACCAGTAGTAGGACAGCTTTTCAAGTAACGCAAAACACGATGAGCCGCCTGAAGATGAGTGACTGTGGGCTTGTCCAAATGTTGACTTAGCTACTGAGTAGCAAAAGCAATATCTGGTCGAGTAGAAGTCAAATATAGAAGGCGACCAATAAGCTTTTGGAAAGAAGAATTATCAGGAAGCAAATCATCACAAGCATCTCTCGACACCTTAGTGACTATAGGAGTTTTCGCAGGCTTGCAGTCCAAGAAACCAGCCTCCGTCAAGATATCCAAAGTATACTTCCATTGACAAAGATGAATGCCAGTAGAAGTACGAGCCACTTCAAGTCCAAGGAAGTATTTTAAGTCACCCAGATCCTTGATACGAAAGGAAGAATCTAAGAAAGCCTTCACTCTTGCTATTTCAGTGATTTTATCACCAGCTAAGATAACATCATCAACATAAACCAACAACGCTATGAAAGAAACAACATCCTTCTTGACAAACAAGGAAAAATCAGATAGGGATTGAACATAGCCAAGAGAAAGGAGAGCAGAGGTAAGCTTAGAAAACCACTGCCTACTTGCCTGCTTAAGCCCATACAATGATTTCTGTAGCTTACAAACTGAAGTAGAACTAGATGAGGCAAATCCAGAAGGTAAAACCATGTACACTTCCTCATGGAGATCACCATGCAGAAACGCATTACGAACATCAAGCTGATGCAGAAACCAATTCCTAGAAGCAGCAATAGCAAGCAATAAACGAACAGTAGTGATCTTAGCTACAGGAGAATAGGTAGCAAAATAATCAAACTTAATTGGTTTTATATATTCTCTAACACATCCCCTCAAGTGAAAGCTCTTTGGGCTTGAAACTTGCATAAATCTTGTGCTTAATTTTATAAGTGGGTGGTGGGATTCGAACTCACGACCACTTAGTCACAGAATCTCTAATACCATATAGAAAATATGTTTTCGGTAATTATAAAACTATTCTTATTTGCAACTAATGATTGTGTTTATATACAATATACAAAGTAGCAGAAATGGAAATCAGAGTTACGGTAATTACAACAAAACTACTAACTAGTAAAATTAAGTATTATTAATAAATAAATCACCATAACTAATATAGCTAATAATAAATGCACACTGCCAGTTGTCCAACACATGGAAACGCCATTGTCGTCTTCCAGAAACCCTTCAGCTGCTGTGGTAATGATGGCAAAGAGAGAAGAAGAACTGAAGGAAATCATGTCCAAGACCACCGAGGAGATTAATGAAGAAGTTGTTGATCTTAAAGGCGAGCTTTTTATGCTCCGCCTTCAGAAATCGGCTCGCAACGAGTTCGAGTCCAGCGAGTTTCGTTGCATGCGCAAAAGTGTGTGTACTACGTGATTCCTTTTTGGAGCCCTTTTTGATGTTTACGGATTTATGTTGGTTGGAGTTGGTAAAATGTGAAATTTCAGTTCTGGGTTTTGCCTTCTGTGTACTCATTTAGACTGACGCTTGTAGTTTGTCTGCTCTGCTCATATCTTTTTGTGGTTCTAGTAAAAGCTTGATTAGATTGATCTTAATAGGCAACGCTGATATGTGAAATTTGGCATAAAAAGTTGGAAGTGATTACATGCTCTGTGCTCATTGTCAAGCCATTTGGTTAGTAGAAGTATTGATAAGATTGGCTTGAGGTGGTTTTGGTTTGAGCAAGTTTTGTTCCGAGTTTCTACTGGAAGTTCTGTGAGATCATCTTTCTAGCCGTGATTTCAAGACCAGTTTGTGCAGAATGAAGATTTACATTTCCTTACTTCGAGTCTCTGTTCGATTTCCGCCGATTTGGTTGCTGAATGCTGGAAGGGGGAAACCTTAATGTCTGTTGATACTAGTGCATGAAACTAAATGCTGTGGTTTTCGTTTTTCGGGAAAAGACGCGTGAAGGAAGTATGAGTGTGCGACCATTTTTCTTACAGGCTGATTGAAATGCTCTGAATTGAATTCAATTCAGATGTTTAGAAACACAAAAAAAGATGGGTTCAAATCATGCATATAATTAAAACCCATCTCCTTTAGAAACTGAATTCATCATAACGTTGAAAATATCCTACCAATAATACCCATCTAAAAGCAAGAATCCTACGATATATCTCTTCACCTCAAGCAGCCCCTCCCACCAAGAAACAGAACAGCAACACCTTCTCCACCTGAATCAGCACCTTCTACCAAGGAAAACAGCAGCAACACTTTGCAGGCTTTGTATCCAGGTTTTCCCTTTTCCTTGTTCATGGGTTTCTTTTTCTTTTTCATTTTTTTTGTCTATGATCATCGTTTTCTTTTAGATCCATCGTTCGATTTAGCTTCTCCCTTCTACAGATTTGTTTAGTTATATAGCAAGAGCAAGTACCTTAACCCTAATCGCATCGGAAATGCTTAATTTCGTGATGAACAATCGAAAAAGTCAGTTTATTTTCATTTCCCCATCCTGTACATTCTTTTGCATTTCTCGAATTTTTTTGTATATATCTATATTTTTTGTTTGTTTGTTTTCGGCTACATTTTAAGTGAATCTTGTTCCATTTGGGATCTTGAGGGAGAAATATGTTGCACTAAGAAGGTAGAATATTGTGATGTAGAACTTGAGAGAATTGGGTTTATGGATTTATATGCATCAATCACCTAGGAAGCGAGACCATGAAAAGAAGGGGGAAAAAAAGAAAAAAGAAAAACTAACACAAGAGAAAACGGAGGCTAGGCAATGAATTGAAAGATTCTCGTGAGGTTGAATCAGTTTCTTCGTTCTTATGCATAGACACCATTGAATTCTGCATTTTTTACGGTACTTTTTAATTGATGGTAAAGATATGACCATGAGTTAGTCTCGGATCTCTTGGAAGATTGCTGGGTTTAGAAATTTGGTTGTTTTAAATTGAGCTTTACTTTTTTTTATTTATGATTCGGCTTCATCTAGCTATGAGAGTATGCTAGTTTCGTACAGTATTGAGAAACAGAACTAGACAACAATGCGTATGTTTTCCCAATAGTTTGATGCACTTAGGAACTTTTGGTAGCTTACATTTGATTGTGCAATATCTGCGGTATAATTGGTTCCTTTTTGTGGGTCAATCATGGTGCAACTATTTTTTCATGGTGCCTCTGAAGTCTTCCCTGCTCATTTGTACATTTTGTTTTGCAAACTTTGATTAATATTTGTTGGTTTGATTGGTTGTATCTTGAATATAATGTTTTACATGTCAGCATTTTTTAAGATCCTATAACTTATGTTGCAGTTATGATTTACAGCAAACACCAAAATTGTTCTTTATTCTTTATTTATGCTTAATGATCTAGTATTATTTTATTTTAATTTTAATTATTAAGTATTTATTATTATTATCATTAGTATTATTATTTTATTACTTTTATGGAAACTAACTAGTTCTACGCAGCTAGGAGGTATTAGTTTACGTTTTAGATTCTCTTTTATTTTTCATATAACAATACCTTGACTTAATTTTAGATTACCCCACTCAAGAATTACTAGAAGATTATTCCATTTAAGCAATTCCTTAACGATTATTCCATCTAAGGGCGGCCTTCCTTTTATTAAACTTACTAGACCGTTAGAACTTCGGATGTTCTATGAGTCGCATAAGCTTCCAAGTTTTTAGTTTTTTGGGTATTCACTATACGCATGTTAGTTGCTTTATCTTAAATGTCATTTTCCTCTTTATTCTTTTTTTTAATTCAGCTTTTAATTTTTAGCCAATGTCAAGATTTTTTTCTATTTGTTCTGTGACAATAAATAAAATTTAAATGCACGCGATATGAGGGGATTCGAAAGAAATGCTCTACTTGTTATGGTAGCTTATGCGGGTTATTTGGTTTGCCTGAATTATATATATCAATATATGTCTTGGGCTAATAGACAACTAGTGCATCCAAGAAGAGGTCATAGAGAAATTGTACGTCAAGAATTACTAACTGCAATAGAGATACATTATAATGCACGTAGCATTTTACGTATGAGTTATGATCATTTATTCACTTATGTTCAATTTTTCATGGGAGGAGACTGTTAAGAGATAACCAATATAGTTTGGTTGAGGAACAAGTTGGAATATTTTTACGTATTTTAAGTGGTAGAGCTAGCACTCGTTCACAAAGTTTCTTTTTCCAACGATCTACTGAAACAATTAGTCGTCACTTCCACCAAGTACTCAGAGCAATAATTACCCTCGAGGATCAATTTTTGGTTTAACCAAATAGTTTGGTTGTCCTTCCGGAAATAATTAATATCAGAGGAAGATTTTATCCATATTTTCAAGTATTTTTTTAAAACAATTTATATACAAAAACATACTTTTTTATATTAATAAACAAATTCTAATACATTATATGGACTTTTTAGAATTGTATTAGTGCTCTTCATAAAACACATATCAAAGTAAAAGTTTCAAAAGAAAATATATCATGGTACAGAGGAAGGAATAGTTGTCTTACAATGAATATCTTGGTTGCCTGAGCTTTTAACTTGAAATTTACTTATGGCCTACCCGGATGGGAAGGTTCAGCCTCAGATTCAAGAATTTTAGATAATGCATTAGCTAGAGAAGATAAGCTTATTGTTCCTCAAGGTATCTTTTAGTTGAAGATTATTAAATTTCATATTATATACAAAAAGTATTATTGTCAATAAGCATATAGTAAATGGTTTTAGTTTTATTTATAAGTAAATTCTATTTAGTTGATTCTGGATATATGCTAAGGTCCGAATTTATTGCTCCTTATAGAAGCACTCGATATCATTTAAAAGAGTATTCTCTGTAGGCTTCAACTAATGCAAAAGTGTTATTCAACTTGAGACATGCTTCATTATGTAATACAATTGAAAGAGCATTCGGTTTTTTGAAGTCTAGATTTCTCATTTTATCTGAGATGTCAAGATATGAGGTGAACACATTATCTGAAATTATGTTAGCTTGTTGTATTTTATATAACTTTTTACTACAATATGATCCGGATGAAGTACTTGTTGCAAGAGTCGATAGAGAGCCATTGAATAGTGACCATGAGGATGATAATGTCTTTGGAGGAATTCCTAAAAATGAAGATGGTAAAAAAGGAGAAATAATAAGAAATAGTAGTTAATTTTTTTATATTTGCATTATTTTTTATGCATGAAGTTTGTTGACATAGTTTCTTGTATTTTGATTGATAGGTTAACAAAAAGATGAAACATATTCGAGAGAAGCCTTTACCTAATTTGGACCTTGTTCGCGATATCTATGAGAAAGATAGAGCTACCGGATCTGAAGCTGAAAGTGCAAAGGAAAAGGTTCAAAGATGGGAAAAGGAAAGGTGGGATATGAATATTGAAGACATTGGCAATATGCAAGCAAATAATGAGGCTTATTTAGAGAGTTTCAATCCGTCTGAGAGCGAGAGTACTCCAACAACACCAACAACTCAAGCTCTCTCATCATCAACTCCTTCAGTGTTGAAGCCATCGTACACGGGTAAGAAAAGAAAAGTACGAGTGGAAGATAAAATTTTTTGGAATTACAAGTTATATCCAATACAATGAAAGAAATTGCACAAGCTATTGTGGTCACAAACTCTCGTGTTAGAAAAGAGGAGGAAATATTTGCCGCAATAAAAGAATTAGGATTGGAATGACGTATTCTCTTGGATGCAGTTGATTGGCCTGTAGAGCATCCTAACTTCATTGGTGTGTTTTTTGCATGTCCAGTTGAACTACGTTTAGATTGGTTGTCTAGGAAGATGGGTTGGTGTTAGGTTTTTATAGCTTGCTTTATTTAAGTGTGGAGTTGTATATAACTTACTCTATGCAAGTATGAATGTTTTTTATTTAATTTTTTAATGTAATGATGTTAAGTCTCCTTATCACAAGAAGACATGTTAAGCTTGTTATGATATTATATAATTCGGAGTGAAATTTTTAAAATTGATAGTACGTTGTAGTTGTCAACGCCAAAAAATTACTACTCGTTCATGCATTTTTAAGTTTCTAAATTATAATAGTTTTCTATTATCTTCATAGCTCGGTCTAGTCTAATGTCATTTGTAATCAATTTTTTCTTTTTATTTTAATAATGAACTTTTTTTTGGTGATATTAATTATATTGAAATTGTTGTTTATAATTTGCTATATATAAGTGTGAATGTTTATTATTTAGTAAAATTATTTTTTAGTCAAAAGGGTAAAAATATTATATGAAATAATTAAATTCATTTTACTTATGTTCCAAACAGTGTAGTTGAATTCAATTATAATATTACTGAGTTTGTTCGAAATAGTATAAATTGAATTCAATTTAATCTCATTAACGTAATTGAATCCAATTCATTAATGAATTCAATTCAAAGATTTCCAAAAGCTTATTAGCTTTGCGGTTTTGCTCTTAAATTTTCTTATTGTTGACATTTTCTTGATGCTATTATTTGAGGAATTTTTACGTGTTGGTTCATAGTCAAATTGCTGATTGTGATGGTGCAGGGGTTACATCTTACTTTTAAGTTTGTGGAACAAAAGTATGCTACTTTGTGTTGCTTCTTTGTGTGAGGGTGGATCAAACTGGACCTTACTCTGAGGTCTGCTCCGTAGATGTCGAGGACAGAATTTGAACTATGTGCATGATTAAACCACAGAATGTGATTGCCACCCTTCTTAGATAAAGATGATCCGTGTCCTAATTTCATGATCTATGTTTTTCTTTTGTCAGTTTCTCCAATTTGTTACCATCTTTCAACTACTTTGATCAAATCTTCTGCTGATATTTATACTCATACCCATTGTATCTGTGTGGTATTTGACCATGAAGCTCTGCACTTATTTGACTTGTGGTTTTAAATCAAAACTACAGATTGCTCGAATGCTTACTGTTAAGCGAGAGTGAAATTGCGGAGGGGATAAATAAGAGGTTGTCGAGAGAGCTCGACCGGCGACGGAAGAAATATATTGTTGTCAGACAACCTCCGTCTTTGAAGAAGTTGCAAGAGGAAGAGGCGCCTGCTAATGCAATCTTCTTTGATCGAGATACATATCCTCGGTCATAAAAATGGGGTCTTCATGATCATAGTTTTATTCTATTAGGTATCTTTACCAATTGTGGCTTGAGTTCGAGTTAGATCCGAAGTACAATCAACTCGGATTTGGTTCATTAACTTTGGGTCGGGCTTGATCGGCTCTTTTTTCTATTATCCCTGGCACCGAACCAAGAGTTAAGGTTGTATTGAAACTATAAAACGCCGTCGTTTTATTATGTTAGCTACAATTTAACCTGCAATCGTCTTCTTCACTAGTAGATTAGTCGTAGCCATGGAAGAAGAACTCCAAAGCAAAGCGACGACGGTGGAGGCCACCTTACGGAAGAAGCAACAAGCCATGCTCGATCGCCTAGCAAACCGCCACCAAAATCGCCCCAAATCCACTATCGCCAACGACTCTACTTCCTCATCAGCGGCATTCTCCTCCAAGTTCTCCGACTCCAAACGCTCAGTCGAGTCCCAACTCGCCGAACTACCCACACTCTCCGACTCATGTCACCTCAAATCTCGTTTGGCCGAAATCTCCTCGGAAATCTCCTCCCTTGAGCAGCTCGTAGCCGAGAGCTCCTATTTTCTCCCTTCCTATGACCTCCGGGCCGCTCTGAAATCCATTTCCGATCTCAAACAATCTCTCGAGAATTTAACCTCCGAGCTTGTCCCCAAGAAGAAGTTCTCATTCAAAAACAAATCCGCATCCAAAAACGTGCATACCGAGCCTCGAGAAACAGCAAAGGCCGAGAAGTCGAACCCAATCATCACTATCCCAGACTCGCCGGGATTCAGAAACAAACAAAACGAGGTCTTGACGAAGAATTTCAGAGGTTCTGAAATCGGCGAGTTTACGATCACTGATCTGGACTCCTGTGAAGTGAGGCTGATTGGGTCCGTTCGCGCGGTTTTCATTAATAGGCTGAGAAATTGTAAGGTTTACGGAGGGCCGGTTACGGGGTCGATATTGATGGAGGATGCTGAGAACTGTGTATTTGTACTGGCGTCGCATCAGATTAGAATACATTGCGCAAAAAGGTGCGATTTTTACGTGAGAGTGAGGAGTAAACCCATAATAGAGGATTGTGGGGGTTTGAGATTTGCTCCTTATTGTCTAAAGTATGATGGGATTGAGGATGATTTGAAGGAAGGTGGTCTGGGTGAGGAGAGTGGGAATTGGAGCAATGTTGATGATTTCAAGTGGCTGAGAGCGGCACAGTCTCCAAACTGGTCAGTTTTGGATGAAGGTGAGAGGGTTGGGAGCGTTGAAATCGAGGTCTTGGATAATGGAAATGGGAAGGGCTAAGCTGTTGGATTTTGTGCCATTGTTGTTCTAGATTCCAAGGTACGAACTTTTTGTTTATGGATCATTCATACTCTGCAAAATTAACGTGTTCTAGATGGAACGGTCGAGAATTGATGCAAACATGCTCCTTAACTCGATTTTTGGCAAATTGAAACAGATATTACTTGTTTCAAGTATATATATCATATAATCTTGAGGTCTCCAAAGGGGTCGGTCTGTGAAGCATGATTCTTTTATTCTCTTGATATTTCACCATTCGTAGTCTAGTATTGTCCCATGTTGATCTGTTTGTTCAAAATCACGGAGAGAATGTGGATTGTGCCTGAATTTAAACTTTGTTGAATCGTCACAGCTGCATTTACATGATCTTATCCTTAAAGCTCGCAACTTCTCTGTTAATTTGGTCTAGATGAAAGCATTCCATGAATGATGTGAAAAGAAACTGTGGCCATCTCTATTTTGTACAGTACCTTTCCTTGGCATCCATGATTGTGTGTATACTTTTTGCTGGTTAAAGTCAAATGAAACTAGAGAAATCTCCGTAATTTACAGGTGATTTACTATGCAAAAGATTACTACAGGTAGTAGGAGGTCCAGTTGTGAGATATTTTTTATGGTTGAAATCTGCAAAACGAGGGATTTGAATTGCTTTTGATGAAGTATGTGTGATACAACTGCTAAATTCAATTTCCGAAGTTCTCGTGGAGGCATCATATTTCAGCTTGATAAAGAGTTCTCATTCTTGTTTGCAGGTCAAGAAGTGCAATAATCGTGATTTGAAGATTCTGCAGTCCCCGATCTTCTTCGAGAGATCTGAAATTGAGTAAATGAGCATCATTCCTTTTGGTTCTAGTCTCTGCGCTCTACTACACACGCTAGTTTGATGGCTTTGAGCATTACAGTATGTAAATGTTGATTTTGGCTTGGTCAGTTTGGTTCAGTCGCCTAAAATATGTATTTTGGCTAGAAGACTCACTAGCTCAATGATCTGGGAATTGTAGGCTGGCCCAAAGATGGGTTCTAAATCTGGACTTCTAATTCCTATCTGACAACTCTTATGATCTTGATCCTATTGCAACTTCTCTAGTTGGTGAAAAGTTGGCAGACCAGAGTTCTTCCACTTCAGAAAAATATAACATAATTGACTCAGTGCGAGAAAAGCATAGAAATTTAGCTGTAGGTAGGCATATCTTTAAACCAGCCATTAGGTGATACTGTTAAACTTTCCATGGGTATATGGATAAACTATGAACTAAGCTCCTGACATGTTCTGCAATATCCATTGCTTGATCATCCTCTTGGCTCTAGCAAGAAAGTAGTGATGGCAACTGGCTTGACTCGGGCCTCCTTAGGTCCGAACCTGAGTTTGGTTAAACTTATTTGAACCCATTGATTTTGAGTTAGTCCAGTTCGATCTCCCATAACTGGTGGGGGTGAAAAAAATTTGTTAAGTCTGAACTTTGGTCTGAGTTGGATCAAACCAAACTCAGCTGTTGATTTCAATACAGGTCAGGTTAGGTTGTGACTCTTTTTGTCAGATTTATAGTGAAATTTGAAAGGTTTCTGTGTCTGAAGGAGCGCCTTTGAAGGTTTCAGCTTTTCCAATAATAGGGTTGGTCAAATATCAAATCATTTCTTTTTTAATCATTGTCAAAGCTTGAGTTGACAGCAGGAACTTGTTCTGCAATTAGCACTAATCTAAAGTCTTTAAAGGTTTCTGTGTCTGAACTGAAGTAGCGCCCTTGAAGGTTTCAGCTTTTCCAATAATAGGGTTAGTCAAATATCAAATCATTTCTTTTTCTATCATTGTCAAAGCTCGAGTTGACAACAGGAACTTGTTCTGCAAGTACCACCAATCTAAAGTCTTTAAACTCATCTTTTCTACTCTCAAATCATTTAGCCTATGTCAGAACATCCAAGCCATCTACATAATCTAAGCCATCTATTTTATGTAGGTCATCTTTTCTGCTCTCAAATCTTCTGCACCTTATTCTGGCCTAATCGTGTGTCAGAGCATCTAAACCATTTATTTTATGTGATCCACATAAAATAAATGGCTTGGATGTTCTGGTACAGAGTTAGGCCAGAGTAGGGGGGTCAGAAAATTAGGTCCCATCTTTTCCGCACTATAAAATCTTCCAAAAGTCAATCCATGAGATCCTGTGCTACATTTTTCAACTTTCCAGCTATAGAATAGTTGCCTTGCAGAAAATTTTCGTCACTTTGTTTGTCATGAGCAGCTCAAATTCCAGGATAGTTAGGTGAATGTGCATATGAACTTTCAGTTTAATTTGATTTGGAAGTTGGATCCGAGCAATCAACGGAGGGTGAACCCTTATATCTAGCACTTAAGAGAGTTCGTTTCTGACTTGATTCACGTTAAGATAACACAAATTTATGATTCCTCCAACCATGAGAGTTGCTAGCTTTCCTGCACCATTAATTGAACCGTTCCATTTGATTCCTGTTTTCTTTGTTATCCCAACTACAGTATCCTGTTGTGGGATCTGCACGCACGAGTCAGCTTAAGGTTTCTTACTGGGATGAAATTCTTATTTTGATGACAACCTCTCTCTTCTGTTCAATGGTGGCGTGGAAGGATTTGCAGAACTTGCCAGCTTAGGTATGTATCTGCAACTCATTTCTTCCAGTCAATATATCTACACCTCAGGAATGCTTTTCTAATTCTTATAGCACTCACTTTAGGATGGTTTGATCTTATTATTTGTTCCATATTCATAAATTATTGATAAGAAGTGTACACCCACCATAGATTGGCAAATCAATTCAGATTTGACCTTTGATTAGACTCAAGAGGGAAAGTCCAGTCCCTAAGAGAACTTCTTTGTCCTGATTTTTGCTATAAAGTGAAAAGGAGAGGGGGGAAACTTGAATGAGAAATAGAATGGGCTTCACTAATATTTTGAGTAGTAAAACCAAAATATTATCATTTTATGTGAGCTAGGCCCAACTCCGTTAACACGACCCGAATTCAATTAAATTAGAATTAAATTAAAATTGTTTATTAAGAAACTTTCTTAATCTAGTTTGACCCACTTTATTGTCATCTTTAATCGCTTATTAAGAAACTTAATCTAGTCTAACGAATTTTGTTGATATCTAGAGTCTAAAAAAATTTAGTAATATGCAGTCTTATTTTTAATTAATTGAGAGGTTGTTTCCGACCAACTCAAACTTATTGCTAAGTCTAAATCTCAACTTAAAAACGGACCTAATACAGGAGTCTTCGTCTCACTAAATAATTGGAAGTAATTATTACTAAATATTTCATGTATAAGCTAATCTAAAGCAAAGAGAAAATATAAGTTAATGAACTATCAATCTCACTATCTTTCACTATCCTTAGCTGTAACTGTGATGTCATTGCCTAGTGAAGTTTGGTGGAGTTGATGGGGAAAACAATTTGTATAGAACATAACAGCGTGACCTCATTAAAATATTTAGTTTAAATACTCATAATTATAGTTAAAAAAAGATACTTTCTTCAAATCATGTGATAATGTCTTCTAGTGGGTTAATTTAATGAAATGAATGCTAAGCCATAAGGTTGGTCATAACGGTTGAGAAAACTTGATGCCCAATATTTAATGTAAACAAGGTGTAATCAACAAGCTCTCTGGTTGATTAGTTAAATTAGTATTAAATCAACCAAACAACATAATCGCGAGTAATACGAACATAATCGCGAGTAATAATAACGTAATTACAACAAATTACGAATAATAATCCAATGTTATGGCTATTATTCTAATTACACTCTACTACAGTTTAAAATTTAATCAAAGCTTAAATTCAAATATAATAAACTTTAGTTCATCACCATGATTTTGTATCAAATTGGTTTGATTAATTTATCAAAAAATATTTAGGTCCAAACTCGACCAAATTAAGTTTTGTTCATTAATTTCAACTCAGATCGAACTTAATTAAATTGGGTTCGAACTGATTTATTGTTTGATTGATCTCATGCACTCCCAATTTAAAACACCTAGGAAGATTACAGTTAAATAACTATCTTAGCATTTGAGCCTATAGGGTAAAAAGTTATGATTAAAAAATTAGACCAGTTTGAGTAGTTAAGCCATGAAAATTTTAAACTTACTAACTTTTTTATTCGATTTGTAATTTTTCTGTTCAATTTATTTGAATAACTCTTGTTGTTAAAAATCTATCAATTTATTAATTAATCGGTTGATTTTTATAAACTAGTCATTTTTTATAAACCAAAATAAACTAATTATTTTCATTTAACAGTCTCTCTTTTTAATTAAACTTTAAAGTAATGCCATTCTCTTTCAACTTTATTCAATTTCTTCAATTTTATTTAATTTTTAACTAATTTTATGACGGCCTAATACTGATTGAACATTAAATTTTTTTTTATCGATTTAACTTCTGATTTGATTTTTAAAACATTACTAAAAAGCAGGAAATAATCATATGTACGTGATTATATTGTCATTGAAATAGTAAAGATTATGATGAAATTAGCATAATCTTCCATACCCCACTTCATTTCTTTAATCTGTTCTTGTTTTTCCTCCTCCTTCTTCTTCTTTTCCCTGTTAGGGTTGTTACGCCATGAATGAATGAAAATAGTCAAGTTGGTCCACAAATTACGGTTCACGTGTAATGCATACAACATAAGAGAAGTCCTTTCTTTTTTTTAAATATGATTTTCCCTTTCATTCTTTAATTAATTTCTTGATCACCCAACGTAGATGCTCTAAGTAAGTATCACTTTCACTGATTAGAGACATAATCTGAAAATCATCTTAAGCTAATCTTAATTTTTTTTTTCCAAGACGGCAATGGAAATATAATATTTTCTTTTAACTAATACAAATCAATAACTCAACATTAATATGATTTTTTTGAAATTGCGATTGTTATTATAATTAATCATAATTATAATCAATTAATCATATTATAATTATACTTTACAATATAATCCTGCTTGAGCTGGGAGTGGTTGGCTTGAGTCAACCCTTCTTGGCCAAGAGATTAAATTTAATTTGATTGAGTCATCAATTTCCAAGTATATTCCTTAGTAAATTAAACAAAACAGGTCCTTAATCTCTGATCATGGTTTGATGTTTTCTTTATGAAACTTGTCAAGAAATTAAAGCATGATCCTTCGAATTGTGTAAGAAAAACAAGACATGCTACAACAGTTTCCAAATAAGTTGGATTTGGTTGTGTCTGGAAACAGAACGACAAGCCAGCTAAAATTAGTGGCTATATATGTAATGTTCAAGCATCAGAGAGTGCCAATTTAGATGTATTGTGTAGAAACTTAAAAGAAGAAGCAAAGCTAGTTATTTATTAGCTGAAAATATTTTCTAATCAAACCATATAAGTTTTAAATTACGATTTACAGTTTCAATCCGAACCTTTCCGTAATTTGACACAATTACAATTACCCTTCTCGTAATTGTATCTTTATCGTCCGTAATTATCATAATCGCTTGTAATCGTAATTTAACTTGTAATCTGTAATTTAAAAGTTAAAAGTGTGATTACCACTTTGTATTATTATTAAAATAGTATATATTATACTCTAACGTTACTAAAAAATACTTATCAAAAATGATAGCAGAGATTACGATAAAGACTTATTTCAACTTTTTGTGAAACGTGAAGATAAAAATTATCCATTTAATTAATATTTAACGTTTAAAATTACATTAGTATCTGTTACATCCAAATTATCCTTGATATGATTTTACGAGTCTCATATCATAGAGGCGTAGTTCTAGAATAGGCCTTATAAGGCCTTAAGTTCTCCCTCTTTTTAAGCTAGCTTTTGAGGTGTGGTTCTCTCAAGATAACTTATACTCGTAACACTGGTGCTTTCATTGAGAACTGGCCACCAGAAAGGGCTACTCACAGAAAGGGGCTGACCAACGGAGGGGCTGACCGTGAACTGAAATGAGTGAAGCATCACTGAGTGAAGCACCGTGGAGTGAGAGCCGTCGGGACGCCGACTTCCAAAGGGGTAAACAACTAATGTTACGAGTTTCATAGCGAGGAGGCGTGGTTCTAGAACAGGCCTTATAAGGCTTTGAACTCTCCCTCCCCAATGTTACGAGTTCCATATCAGATAGGCGTGGTTCTAGAGCAGGCCTTATAAGGCCTTGGGCTCTCCCTCTCTTCAAGCTAACTTTTAGGGTGTGGTTCTCCCAAGATAACTTATACTCGTAATACATGATATAACCTAAATTTATGACTCATATATTAAAGTTATCAAAAACTAAAGTAAGATTTAATATATTAATATGATTTTGAAAGCGTTACATAATATCATAGATAATGATAAAGACTAAATTAAAATTTTCTAAAAAATATTAAAGAGTGGATCTTCTATCCGAATTAGAATCTTGTTTTGGAAGTGAGGTCACAAACACACTTGTAAGAGATCTGTCCGACAAGGAACCCTAATTGAAGAAGGAATCTGATCATGTACCACTCTTTAACCGAGCTTTTCGTAAGCTAGGCGTTAATGGGGTTTTTCTTCTTTTGTCTTTTCGTATATTTTCCTCTTCCTTTCCTATAAACCCATTGTCGAGCTTTACAAGTAAAACATATGCCGACAAAAAAAAAAAGAAGATAAGTGATGGAGAAAAGGAAATAAAAGGGCAATTGATGTGAAGCTTTGGTACGAGTTTAGGTTAGAAAATGACCTAGCTTATGAAATAAGTAAATGACGACTCCCTAAAAGACTTTAGGTTTCAAGATCAATGATAAATTACAAATTATAAAATAAATTATGATTAGGATATTATTACTAAACAGGAGTTATTACGAACATATTACGATTAATTATAATACAATTACTATAGTTATAAATAGTAATGAATTTAATCGATTCGATCGGTTCAACAGTAAAAACTTTAAATTGACTAATTTTTCAATTAGGCTTTGTTTCTCTTGGTTCTCTTATTGTTAAAAAATGATTAGTTTATTAATTAATCGATACATTTTCCTTTATAATCCCAAAATATATTAGTTAAAAATTAAACTTTAAATACTAGTTAAACCTGAAACTTCTTATCTTAACGGTTTAACTTCCGGTTCTATTTTTAAAACATTGATTATTACTAATTTTTTAAAAAATGGTGTTTTCCTTTGTATTGAACTTAAATAGCTATACTATTAATCTTTTTGGAGACAAACTTTTAAGGTAATCAAAAGATTATTTCAGAGTCGTTTACTTATAATTTGCCATCAAACATTTTACAATTAACATTAAAAAAAAAGGTTTTAACTGAAGAGTACCAGTGATTATCAATATCATAATTAATAAAAAATATTTTTTATTAAATAATTGCAATTTGGACCATTATTGGAATAATTACGATTTTCACTTCTTGAAAATGAAAAGTTGCTTACTCTAAAAGAAAGAAACAAATCCCATAGATTTAGTTCTATGTTGCTTGCAAGAGTAGTTACAGGAATTTGATTATTCAGCTTTAAGGGTTAAAGAAGAAGAAGAAGCAGAAGAAGAAGAAGAAAAAGAGGAAGAAGAAGAAGAAGAAGAGGAAGAAGAAGGTCTTGTAGGTTTGAAAGATGTTGGAATTTTCTGTGTGTTTGCTGTACCAACTTCTCCTCTAACAAGCTCCCTCACAGGTCAAACAGGTCACATTCCTCCATGTCCTTTTCAGTTTTCTGTTAGTTAAGTTCTGCGATCAAACCAATGTTGAGTGTTTTGACAACCATGATGCAGAAGAAAACATTGCTGATTATCTGTTTACCTTACCTTCTATTTTGAAAAAGACATAATGCTATAAATTACATGTTTGGAATAAACCATTTTATGGGTCAGTCACTCGACTTAAGTTGTCTTTACTCCTATTCAACCATTCATTTCGAATTCATTTGTGAATGCACAACTCAATCTTTAACTTCTTTAATTAAGAGATTCATAAGAAGTTTTAAAGATTATACCGTGATTTTTTGGTCTATAAAGTATATGTTTCGAGTATGTTATTTTATAAATTATCAATTTAAAATTAAAATTAAGTGATAACTTTAATCTAAGTGAGACATAAAATAATTAATATATTTTTACTCCTATTCAACTATTCTTTTTAGATTTATTTGTCAATTGTAATTTCCTTTACCACGACTCAACCTCTAACTTCTTAAATTAGAAGACTCGTATAAGTTTTGTCTTTTTACGTGTAAATTATGTATTTTAAATAAATTATTTGACGAGTTAACCCAC
Organism: Erythroxylum echinodendron; assembly: GCA_027575705.1. Lineage (NCBI taxonomy): Eukaryota > Viridiplantae > Streptophyta > Magnoliopsida > Malpighiales > Erythroxylaceae > Erythroxylum > Erythroxylum echinodendron. Next base: position 32,802,612 of record JANZXR010000170.1, on the reverse strand, counting down.
TCGAAATTAATCAATAGTTTTAATCTAAGTGATGCGTGAAGTAATTCATATGTCTTGGCTCCTATTCAACCATCCAAATCATTTGTGAATTGTACCTTCCTTTGCCACGACTCAACCTTTAACTTAATAAATTGGAGGACCCCTAAGAAGTTTCACCATTACACCATCCCTTTTCATGATCTAGATATGCATATCTACTAATAATTAATATAAGACAAAAAAAGCTTAGGAGGAACTTAATCTTCATGTTTCAAATGCTTGTGAATGATCATAATTATGGTTCTAATGTTGCAATAGTAGCTTCAATCATCAATTTAATTAAAGTGTTAGTATAGGAACTTTGTGAACTTCCAATCACATACATACCATTTAAAATGGTGATTGATTAATTTTCGAGCTAATTTGTGCATAATCCAACGGATATCGGTTTGTTTAAAGTTAAAGTACGTATGCATGACTATGTTAATATCATAATAATGGGTTGCATTGCATAGGAGACCCGAAATATTACTAGGGTTTTGTTCATGTATTAATCATCACGCACTCGTGGGAAGATACTCCAATTATAAAATGTCACACACCACACCAACTCACTAAGTCACCATTATAATGATCATGTGACCTACATTGCATCAGGCAATGCATAAGACTAATCAACATTAGCTTTAATTTTAATAAAAAATGCTCCTAATACTTATATGAATAATTTGGAGTTAAAGGGTCATACTCAATTTTTGATTGTACTTAACAAACAAAATTTAAAAATTATACGAGTATATGTGTGTGTGTGTGTGTATATATATATATATATATGTTACGCTCTCTACGGGGTGGTCGAATTAGTAGAGTGGGGGGTATGAGTCAAAAGGTCTTGTGTTTGAATCTTCTTATCTGTACTCTCTCGATCGAGCCTATCGTATATGACTTTGCCTATTGCGGAGTACTCGATTGACGTGATTTACAGGTTATTGCATCAATCCATATATTAATCCAATACACATCTAAAAGATAACGGCTACGAGTTCATCCGTTAAAAAAAAAAAGTATGTATGTTACTTTCTTCTATATATAAATATTACTCTCTTCTTATTGATTCGTTTTCATATGCCGTGTTTCTTCTAAGTTTAGATAAACCAGTTATATCTAACCTAACCTAACCATCTCTGTATATTTGTTCTTCTTTTAAGATCGTGACAATCTGTTAAGGTCTATAAATGTCGTTTGAATTAATTAACCAGCGACCGATATTTTAAAAACTGGACAAAAAATTAAGGTGACAAAATAAAAGGTTCAATATTTAAAGGATTCAACTAGTATATCATATAAAACTAGCATATAGTAAAAATTAAATTAAATTAAAAAATTTAAAATAAGATTGATGAATAAAATTATATTTACTATTGAAAAGTTAAGGTTTAATTAAAGAAAAAGATCGATAAATGATAATTAGTTGTTTTATTCTGGTTTATAGAAACTAGTTACTTAAAAAAAATGGCCGGTTAATTAATAAATTGACTAATTTTTATTATTAAGGCAAGCCGAACTAAAAAATTAGTTGGTTCGAAACTTTTACTTAGGACCTAATTTTGTTAACATTTTCCATGAAATCTTACTTTAAGTAGAAATTAATTTAAATAAAATCATGGCAATACGAAAATTAAAGGAAAGTATGAAACTAATTTTCCATTTTTTTATAGGAAAAGGTAACAATTATGAATCGTTTGAAAATATTTTTTTGCAATAATTATACATAATATAAAACACAAACATAAAATTAACTATTATTAATTAATTTAATGTTTATATTGATGATTAAATAGTTCGAAGAAATTAATAAGACCATACGGTACCATCAACCATGCACTGGGTGACGAAACAAAGCAACCTGTTGCGTGCATGGAATGAGTTCCTGTGACCATCAGTGACTTGCCACATTTCTTCATCTGATAATGACCTTTCAATGCTTTTTTCTAGCAAAATTATAAATTTTTTTTAATTTATAAATATAATTATGACAGCTATGTCATATTATTATTTTTGTTGCGTAGTTTCTATATATTATATTTGTGTAATGAATTTTATTATATAATAAATTAAAAATATCAAAAACACTCTTTCACATGTTTTACTTCATAAAATTTGTGTATGATACGAATATAATATGTGATAGTAACGTAACAAAAATATTAATCTAACATAGCTCGTCATGTTATTTACATTTACGGAGAACTTATCAATGAATTATTTTTGTTAAAAATTAAAAGTTAAAATATTTTAACTTTATTTTTAAAGTTCAAATTAATATTGCAAAATTAAGTAAAATTTGAATTTTTATAATCAAACAAAAAATAAACATACATTACATCTTCACCATTTTTCTTGGCTGTAATTAATTTGTTAATTAATTGGTAATTAATTTAAACTCCTTTAGATCCTACTCTCTTCTCCTAATTCTTTGGAAAAATCCCACTTACTTCCCCTTTTACAACATGCGCAGGAGTACCATGACTACTAATTAAGATATTAAGTCTACCTATTGTCATATGTAGAAAATTGGCAGTGTGATTTATTATTAGAACTAAACTACTAGCAAGTAGGTGAATGATCCCTCGATTGAGCCTGTTGTACAGGGCTTGCTTAGGATGGAGTACTCAGTTGATATGATTTACAATTTATTATGTCAATCTGAAAGTTTACCCAATACACATCCAAAGAATAGGGACTGCAAGTTTTTCCGTTTGAAAAAAAAAGTAAGTAAATATATGCTTATTATGATATAATTTTTAAATATATTTAAATAAACTTAAAAAAACTGTATAGTAAAAAAAAGTTATGACCAATGATTAGAGAAATTGGTGATTATGAATAACATTGGTAGTAAAGGATATTACTTTTGAAAAAACAAAATTTCTCATTTAATTATAATTAATAATCTACTAATTAATAACTATCAAATAATGGTCATATAATTAATTACAAAATTGATAAAATTCAAAATCAATCCACAGGTTGAACTCAATTTGGATTATTGTGAAATAGTCATTAATTAAATAATTATAAAGAAAAAGTTTTGTCTTTAATAGATATTAGTGATCATCTCTATTGTAAATAATAAAAATAAGATTTTAATAAAAAATTGTATTTAATAATACTACTTATTACTAAAAGTTTGCGATATAATTACAAATATAAAAGTCTAAAGTCTAACGTACTCCGTGGAGCATAAGGCTCTTCACTTTATGAGGGTCAGAAGAGGGTCATTAATACTCGCAACATTCCCTTTGTAATTTTTATAAAAGAACTGTTCCTGTGATTCAAACATGTGACTTTATGGTCATAAAGAAGCAATTATTATCAATTGTGCAATATAATTAAATACCGTAATAATTTCATTAAAAATGCATATTATAACTTATTGTAATTGTTAAGTTGAATACTATTTTCTGTTGAAATTTTTGATAAGTAATCTATAAATTATTATTTATATTTAATAAAATTTTCTAACATTGATTCAGAATTATAATGAACAAATTTCGGGGAAGAAGGATAGACTTGACAATTCAAAGAAGAAAAACGTCACACTTATTGAGGGGACACAAGAACAAGAGTGTATATAAATATTAAGCCTCCAGGCAATGGTTGGATTAGCGGGAGGCAAACACATCTCGTCATAGAAATGGGAAGATCTCCGTGTTGTGGTGATGAGAGTGGACTTAAGAAAGGTCCCTGGACTCCTGAAGAAGATCAAAAGCTTGTCAAGTACATTCAGGAACATGGGCATGGAAGCTGGAGAGCCCTCCCCAAACTTGCAGGTACCACTTATCTTGTTCCTGTTTGTACTTTGTCTTCTTTTGTCTCATTCTCTGTCTCTGTCTCTTAACCTGAATATTGCTTTTTTTTCAGGTCTGAACAGATGTGGAAAGAGTTGCAGATTAAGATGGACAAACTATCTGAGGCCCGATATAAAGAGAGGAAAGTTTTCTGCAGAAGAAGAACAAACTATTCTTAATCTCCATGCTGTTCTTGGCAACAAGTAAGGAAAATTTTGATAATTGTCTGTTATTCTGAATCTGACTCATCATGAACTTGCTCATCGTTTTCATTTTCTTTTCTCTATACTAGATGGTCAGCAATTGCTGGCCACCTTCCTGGTAGGACTGATAATGAAATTAAGAATTTCTGGAACACCCATCTCAAGAAAAAGCTGATACAGATGGGTTTTGATCCTATGACTCACCAGCCTCGAACAGACATCTTCTCTAGCTTGTCTCGTCTTATAGCTCTTGCTAATTTAATGGATGGTCAATCTATGGAAGAACATGCTGCGAGACTACAAGCAGAAGCTGCTCAAATGGCAAGGCTTCAATACTTGCGATACCTTCTCCATTATCAACCTCCTGCTTCCATGGCCACAAGCTCAAACAACATAGACGCTAGCAGTTTCAGTGACATGGACAGTTTGAGTCTTTTAAACTTAACACCCACCTTTCTTCAGGATCTCGACGATATACCTTTCTCTCATTTGCCAAACTTACATGTACCGCCATTGAAGAAAGAGCAACCGACTCAAGCTCCTGATTTTGCGGTGTTTACTCAAGAAGAGAATTCACCCAGTTCTCCTTATCTTCCTGCCTGTTCAGTTCCATCTCCATCTTCAGTTGCTGCGATCATTCCACAGCCTTCTCCGGTTGACATGGCAGATGATTCTTCCATTGTTTCAAGTTATTTAGGAGACGCTTCTCCCATTTGGAGTGACCACCTTCTCCTTGAACACCCTTTATTTCAAGAAATCGCCTAAAGTTTGGAGTTGCATCGCCACTTTCCTCTGTGTAATAAGTAGATTTTAGTGTCTATATAAATATAAAGTTCACATATCAAAGTAGAAGATAGCTTTCAATCATGTTTCGAATTGTGTTTTTGGTGTCTGTGAACTCCTCTTTTCAAGGGTTCGCATCCAACCAAATATATATGTAACTAAGGACTGATTAGGAACTCTTGTATTCTCTCGTTGAACATATCCACTGTGCATTGTTTAATTTCCAAGAAACTGCAGACATATTTTCCTGGTTTTAGTTCTGTAAATTCTCATGAACTTGTTTCAGATAATTTCCTTGAAGCTGCAGACAAATTCTCCCGGTTGTAGTTGTGTAAATTCTTAATGAACTGGCTTCAGATAATTTCCAAAAAATTGCAGACAAATTTTCCTGATTTTAGTTCTGCAAAATTCTTCTTGAACTTGCTGCGATTATCTGAAGCATGATCAGATAATCGAATAACATATAACACCTGCACTGACTTCAAAGTTCCAACCCATCATTTGTCAGATTCTCTGGGTTCTTTCTAAGTAGACGACGAGTAAAAATACAGTGAACCCAGAAAGAAGAGAAGATGATAAGAGAGAGAGATTAGAACTCCAGGAGGTTACTAGCAGTCTTGGTGTTCACATTGTGACTATTTGTTTACGTTTGCGTGCATAGATTATTGCAACATGCATATATTTTCTGGTTAAGGTAAGTGATTGACCAGACCTTTTGATACGAACTGGTCAACCACTCCAGAGGCAGTGACTCCAAACTCCATGTCCATCTCAATCTTCGCCATCTTGAAAATGGGTTTTACGGATTTGGAAGAGACTGCATGCGATTACGTGTTCTTAAGATTTTTTATGTTTTCGCAAACCAGAGAGAGACAGTTGACTAAAGCATCAATGTCAAAAAAAACAAAAAGGTGACGTAAGAGGTTCCTTCAATGATAAGAGGGACCCGAAGTAGTTAGGAAACGCAGAAAGTTCGAATTATACAACTTAGCAAGCAATCATAACAAAACACACTTCAACATTATTTCACGATGAAATGATAGATTGGATAAAATCAACGAATATGCTTGAATTCATTAGATTTTAGTCAAAATCAAATTTAAAAATTGGACAAAGCAAACAACATATAGAGAGTCGAGTCCAATTAAGTTAAAGACGGTTCTAACCAATTAAAATAAGATATTAAAAGTTTAAAAAATTTCAACCCTGTCGTAAAATTAATTAAAGATTGAACGAAATTAAAAAATTTTGAAATATAATGAAAGAAAATCATTCTTACCAATTGAAGAATTTGAAATTTAATTTAAAAAATATTTTTAAATAAAAATTAATTAATTTATTTTGAGTTATAAAAATTAATTAGTTTACAAAACTAACTGATTAATCAATAAACTAATTAATTTTTAATAACAAGGATTATGAAAGTAAATCGAATCGGAAAATTAAGAAAATAAACTAATAAATTAGCCGATTCAAAATTTTTATGGTTAAACCGGTTGACCCTGATGAGTTTTTAATCATTGGTTCTAACAATTGTCATCTCTATATTAAGATGAATTTTTTATTTTTCTTTTCTCAAAATATTGAAATCTCAATATTTTAAAGGTGTTTGGTAAAGAGAAGAAGTTATTCTCCCATTATTTATAATGATCTGTATAATGTTAATGTTACAATGATTTAGTTAGACAAAATTCTAAATTTGGGTATAAACGAATTAATAAGGCTAGAAGTTTAAGGTTTAAAAAATTCAGCAGATATTAGAATATCATAAAGCCGGTTAAAAATTGAATAAAATTAAAAAATTTGAAAAATAATTGAAGAAAATCATCTTTGTCTATCAAAATATTTAAAGTTTATCTGAAAAAGATATTATTAAATGAAAATTAATTGGTTTATTTTGGTTTATAAAAATTTATTAGTTTATGAAAATTTGTTAATTAATTAATAAATTGATTGATTTTTAATAACAAAAATTAAATTAAATTGAAAAATTGAAAACTAAACTGAGAAAATGACAAATGTAAAGTTTATATTGTTAATCCGGTTAAATTGTTTTTAAGATATTGAGTATATATAATTAGGAACTTTTCAACC
>JANZXR010000170.1:32780726-32795602 GCA_027575705.1 Erythroxylum echinodendron | reverse complement strand
AAATCTCAATATTTTAAAGGTATTTGGTAAAGAGAAGAAGTTATTCTCCCATTATTTATAATGATCTGTATAATGTTAATGTTACAATGATTTCGTTAGACAAAATTCTAAATTTGGGTATAAACGAATTAATAAAGCCAGAAGTTTAAAGTTTAAAAAATTCAGCAGATATTAGAATATCATAAAACTGGTTAAAAATTGAATAAAATTAAAAAATTTGAAAAATAATTGAAGAAAATCATCTTTGTCTATCAAAAAATTTAAAGTTTACGTGAAAAAGATATTATTAAATAAAAATTAATTGGTTTATTTTGGTTTATAAAAACTTATTAGTTTATGAAAATTAGTTAATTAATTAATAAATTGATTAATTTTTAATAACAAAAATTAAATTAAATTGAAAAATTGAAAACTAAACTGAGAAAATGACTAATGTAAAGTTTATATTGTTAATCCGGTTAAATTGTTTTTAAGATATTGAGTATATATAATTAGGAACTTTTCAACCTATAATATTATCAATAATTAAAAAATTATATTTTTACCATGACATGTTTAAATTATTTAAAATTTTCAACAGAACTAATTGGTTTTAAGGAAAAACATGTTGAAATTTACAAACAAATCTAAAATTTACAAACAAATCAAAATTAATAAATTAAAAGTTGATTACTATTTTTTATAATTTTATAAAATTCTTTACATTTTCTTTAATTTTTATATGATATTTAACATCTCCTTTTTAATTAGAATTTCGTAATCTTCTCTCCTTAAATTCTTGATATTCTATTGAAACTCATTTTATAATTTAAAACTTTTCTTCTATTTATTCTGAATCGAACTAAGAACTTATCAAAATTTGTCAATTATTTATAACCCTTTGTGAGTATTACTCATTCTTATCCTTATGCGATATTGTATTTAGAATTTTAATTTCAATTTAAGGTGATCACATATTTAAAAACAATTAATTAATAATTATAAATCTTTTTTCATGGGATTTGACAACCATAGAGAGGGCTTTTTTTTTAATTCTCTTAAGTTTTTAAAGTATTTTCCTTCGTATTTTTCGTTTATTACGTAGTACTTCCCTTTTAATATGTTGACTTCGTTACCATGTTCTATATGTGCTATATTATCTATTGCAGTACATATATTATATATTATTATTTATGTTTATTTATTTATATTTCATATTATTATTATTTTATATCAATTAGGGGTAAATCGAAAAATGCTTTTCTATTAAATAGGGATAAGGTTACATACTACGGATCTCTTCAAATCTCCCTTCTCAACAAGATTTATGGAGTGTTGTTGCTGTTGTTGGAATTTAACAACCACTTTTTGCTTAGGTTGTCAACATAGAACACTAATATTCAATAGATATACTTGTACTAGTTACTTTCCTTTTAAGATTCATGTACCACAAAATGGTCTCACTCTAATCCAAATCAATACTCAATAGGCCAATTCTTCTCATGTTAATTTCTAGTTAGGGGCGGCAACTAGATGAGGTTTGGATCAAATTGAGACTAAAGTCCCTTAACTCTTTATTAGGTCCGGGACAGCTTTTAAAGTTTTGACTTCTATGCCATTATTACATGTTAACTGAAATTTATTTCAATTAAACTTAAGTATTAAGCCTTTCACACTTAGAAACTTTAGAGGGTCAAGTCCAAGGCTAAAATTCTCTTTGGTTTTTACCCTTAAAGAACAAAACTTCCATTACATGAGAAATTAATTGCAAAAGTTGGAAAATTAATCACATTTCGAATTATAAAATTTGGATAAAATCGTACAAAATTTTAGATAAAATTATATCTAAATATTGACTAGATTAAGCATTTTATAATAAACTCAATTTTTGAAAAACCATTTTCATTTTTTGGTTTTTTTTATATATCTTAATGCAATGAATAGGTTGATTTAACAGAAAATATCCAATATCTTAAAAATCAGATCGAAAATTAAATTGGTAAAATAAGAGGTTTAAAGTTTAAAAAGTTCGACCAACCAGTAAAAATTGAATATAATTCAATAGTTTAAAAAATAATTGAAAACGGCTATCCTTAATTCCTTACTCATTGAAAAATGTAAAGTTTAATTAAAAAAAGAGACCGTTAAGTGAAAATTAATTGGTTTATAAAAAATTTATTAGTTTATAAAAATTAATCGATTAATTAATAACCGAACATTTTTTAATAACAAAGATTATTAAACTAAATCAAATCAAAAAGTTAAAAACTGAAACAAAAAGTTGACCGATTTAAGATTTTCACTATTAAACCGATCGAATCGGTTCGGTTGTTAAAATATTGAAAATATCATGTAGCTTGTGGATTAAGGTCATCTATAATTCACAGATCCTATAATGTATTGTTTTTATTATATTATGAAGTTTACGAGTTATGAATGACCACCACTTTCGAGCCAGCTAATTGTGTCTGATGTTATATATATGCAAACATAATCCTCGAGCATGTGTTTGTCTAAGTGAGCAGTTGGATTGTGTTCCTCTTTTTCTCACAAGAGATTGACTGTAATGATAAACACTAACCTTGTACTCAAGGCATTTTCCGTTAGATGTTTTGTTGTACTAATCAAAATTCGATACGTCGATTTATGTTCTCTCATATGAGTAAATTAAGCTTTGAGGAGTTGTTAAAAAAGGGTTAAACAAGTCAAATAACGTAACTAAGAAGAAAGCTCTTCTCATACGATCATATATATTTACATTCTTCGTCTTCACCAATAATGTCTTAATTTCAGACCAAGAAACCTATGTAATCAGTTAATAAACCTATTTTTGATAATAGTCAACGCCTCGAATCCCTTCTTCTTCTTCCTTTTTTTAATATATCTTGTTATACTTGATGATGCCACTTGGCTTGTACGGTTAGTACTTTGCTCTTTTTCTAAAAACCTTGATTCAAATTTATTCACAAATTGGAAATGGCCATGTTATTTTCTAGGGTTTCATTTGAAATTACTAACCGTACAAACCCTATTTGACCTTTGGATAGGTTATGTAAGTACCCTATATTATGAGTATTAATTTGCATTATTTTAACCTAATTTGAAGTTAATCAGAAATTAACAAACAAAATCATATCTAATCGAAATCAATGTGAACTTGGTTCAACTCGTTGCCAACCCTAATTATGTAAGTTTCGACCATAGATCTTTAACCACGTACATTTTTATTATTCCATGTAGAGTATACCTTGTTTTCAAAGGTTTGGTAATCGAAGTGAGATCATGGTCTGCAAATTTTCTTCGTTCTCCAGTATATACCTTCTACACACTCTATCTATTGCATCTAAATCAAGTAATTCTAGAACAGATTTGAGAAATGTTCCTAAAGAAGGAGTCATAGGAAACTGACGTTTAATTTTGACTTTTTAAGAACATTTTATATTGTGTTTACTATCTCTCTGCCTGATGAATATAGAAACAGGACCGGAAGTTAAACCAATAAAACAAGAGATTTGAAGTTTAAAAGGTTCGATCAGAATTAGATCGTCATAAAATCGAATAAAGATTAAATAAAATTAAAGAATTTAAAATATGACTGAAAGAGAATGTCTTTATCTATATAATAATTTAAAGTTTAATTGAAAAAAGAGATTATTAAATCAAATATTAATTAAATAATTTTAGTTTATAAGAACTTATTAATTTATAAAAATTGATTGATTAATTAATAAATTGATCGGCTTTTAACAACAAGAGTTACTAAAGTAAATCAAACCGTAAAGTTAAGCATCGAATCAGAAAATTAAACGGTTCAAAACTTTTACGGTTAAACTGATCGAACCTGTTGAATTTTTTAATAATTGGGTGTGGGACGATCTTTAAAACTAAACAAGATTGAAATTATGTATGGAAATGTGAAACTACACTTCCCAAAGGGGAATTAAAGAATCTGTTGCAATGTTTTAAGTCTCAAGTACTGTATCATATCAAAATGGCAAATCCCCGTAACCACTATGATGCTTTTGGCTTGGTCAAAGCTCCAATTCAAAATTTACACATAGTAAAGTAAACTAGAGGAGAAGGTTGGGAGTTTATATTTTAATAAAAAGGAGAAATTGATGTAGTATACATTAGTAGCGTTATTGCTACTAATGCTAGAGATTACAGTCACATTCATGATCATAAATAAATAAATATGGAGTTGGTGGGAGCAACGAGGAATTGATGGAAAGCATAGACCTTGATAATATAGAAATGGGAAGTGCAATAATTGCACATATGACCTAAGGAATAGTCCAACTAGTTGAAATATTTCACTTCATTAGATTAAATTTGATATTTAATTTTAAGTTATAAATTGTAAATTTATAAACAGAAAATCAATTTTGTAAACGAAGTAATTAATTATCGGGCAATATCTTCTTGTTAGGTTGAAGAATTTTTTAGAAAAGATATATTGTCAATTTCAATCAGAAAGAAAGTGATAACGACTCAGGTGAAAATTGAATTTTTTGATGCCTAACACTTTTAATATTTTATTTAATATGTTCTAAGATAATGTCATTTGTGTTTTCTACCAATATAAAAAATTGTATATATAGTCACATTCATCAACTTCTACTCCAAAAACCTATGAGCACTTACTTAGGCTGGCCCTTTCTAGTGGGACATCTAATCATCATGTTAGTTTATGTTTATTTTGATTTGATAATTGTGTCCTTTTCGTTGTTGCCAATTGGAGTGGAGATTTTTGAAAGTGAAATCATTAGGTGACCATTGTTGTAGTTTTGAATGGATCGAATGCCACAATATATCTCTGACAATAAGTAGCCCGTTGATCTATTTTCAGTGGATCCATCTTTGGACAACTTAAACTCTAACTTAATTAAAAAAATATTATTTTACACGTTTAATTTTTAAAAAAACTATTTAAAAAAATTAACAAAGTTGGCCCATAGGTTAGTCCATTGTCAAAATCAATTTATTACTTTTGTGAAAATATGGCACAAAATAGCTTGGTTTAATATGAGAACAAGTAAATTGCTAAGGTGGGCTGCAATTAGAAGGCTTGAATTGATTTCTTGTTAGTTAAAAGGCCTTCTTGGCCCAAATGCTAACAAGGCTTTTGAATTTCCTGCTCCTTCTTGAATGGATTCTCCAAATATGCTACTTAGTTTATTATGTAATTTTTTTTTCAATCCTAAATATTATATAAAATAGTTATTTTCAAATTTATTTAAATAAATATCATGAACCCTCTTTTTACAAATGGTCACTCAAGATTGGTTATAATGTGATTAAGGATTGATAATAATATTAATAATTTGACAAAATAAATTATTTTATTGTAGTTCTAATTTAGTTTAATATAAATTACTAAAAATTTTGTAATGGTAATTAATTTATCTATTGATTGTGAGCTTTGAAAAAAATACGATAACAAATAAAATTATATATGTTTTATTTTTATATTTATCAATTTTTATTTTAAATTTATTGATTTTTTGCATGGTTAAAAAATAACAAGAAAGCACTTGCTTATAAATTAAATAAGATAATTACATATTATTTGACTGAAAATTAATTTATATTAAACTATTTTTTATAAAGAGGGAATAAAACAAATTACACAATAAATTTTAGGAAACAGATCCTGACATGTCCTTTAAAAAGAGAACTTGACACTCAATAGGTATAATATCAAAATAAGTAATTCCTATATTAAAATGCTCAGCATAATTCACTAGCCAGTCATAACATATGTTACTTTAACAGTAAATAGGATGATATACAATAGTCTAATTTCGAGAAAATATTTCATATTAAACTATTTTTAATATAAATAGCCCGGCTAAGTTGAGCGCCAGCCCCGCTCAGGCTCAAGTGGCATCCTGATTGACATTGATTGGCATGAGAGAAAAATTAAAAGAAGATGAACCCTAATTCAACCTCTTTGGACAATGTGGGGGGACCCGTTTTGGTTCCCTTTCGTAATCGCTTACATCATTTACCAATCCTACCTGATTTCTTCCCTTACTTGGTCTCTTTAAAGGCCGTATTGGACTTTGGCTATCGGGGATACAGACGGAGATAGGGTCAAAACGCCGTCCAGCCTACCTTTTGATTCTCTGAAAATTTGTCGGTATAGATAAGCAATGTTATAAAGCAACAGGCTCAAAGTTAAATAAGTAAATTGAGAGTTTAAATTTTAAAAGGTTAAATTAATATTAGATGTAGTAAAGTTATTAAATATTAAATAAAATTAAAAATTTTAAAATATGTCGTTATTAAATTAAAGAATATTATTAACTAAAAAGATTAATTTAATTTGAATCTTGTAGGGATGATTTCAATTCAACTTTACTTTTTCCACTTAAAGATTGGTCAAATTTATTAATTAAATTATGATATTATAAAGGTAATTTAAATTCAACTTCACTTCTTTAAAAATTGTTAGATCAAAGTAAATAGTTAAATAAATGCTTAATCTAGGGAAGACAATAGGGCTAAGTTGATCGAGCCTCATTCAAAACGACGTTGTTTTGTTATAAAATAATATTGTTTTATTTTTAAAATAAAATAAAATTCAGGTATTAGCTTAAGCTAGGTTAGGTAGTGGTCGAGGCCGGTTTAGGCAAACGTAAGCTCAACCTGACCTATTGTTATTCATAGCTTAATCCTAAAATAAAAGAACCCGCAATGACCTAAAACATGGAATTCAAGTGATTTAACCAATTAATTTGACTTAAAACTTTTAATATTGCTTATAACGTAATTATAAAATTTAACATTTATCAATAATTTTAAGATCGAATTCATTTTTTACTAAATAATTTACTCAAAGGCTCGCCTCACCAATTTTTTTAAAATAATTTTTTAAAATTAAAAATATAAATCGGCGAAATTTTTTTAATTGAGTTTGAGTCTGAGCTACTCAGACTCAGGCCTAACTGAAGCCTAACTTTTATAATTAAAACGATGTTATTTTATTTAGAATAATTATATCTCAAGTTAGTTTGAGCGTGAAATTTACCCATAAGCTGCCTTATTAGAAATAATTAAATTTAGGCCCATAAACTAACAATCATTATCCCTAATTTTATGAATTATTTTAATTGTCAGTGAAAGAGAGAGACGAAAATTTTGACCCTTACAAATTAAGAAACCATGTATGCCCAAAACGTCAACGTATAAAGCAAAAATAAACAATTTTCCGTAGGGATGTCAATCCCTACTCGACCTGCCTGACCCGGCCTGCAGTCTGACAAAACGGCATCATTTTATAATTTTTATATTAAAAATTATAAACGGCTACAGCCGGCTGTTTTTTAGCTCAGCCCGAATCTGACTTGACCTATTGACATCCCTAATTTCCCGTGATCTGAGAACCTTCCTTTCCTTCTAACATTTTATTTTTCAAAGTTGCAATTATTTAATTGGGCAATTAAAAACAATTTCTTTTTGGTCTTGGTTTTACAGCCTCTGTTAATGTTGTCGGGTTCGTGAACTATGATGCATTTCCGGACTGCTGGAAAAGAGGCGTTGATCTTCATCGCAATGACCTGGACTTCACTTTCCAATTTTAACAATTGAAAAATATACAGCATTTGATTGATTGAGAGTAGGCATGATGACTGGTTCAGTCCGATTATCTGATTTGAAATTCGATCGAGATAGAGTAGTGAAGCTCGGTTAAATTTACAATGAGCTTACAGGAAGTACGAGAAAGAAAATTAGATTACATACAATTTTAGATGAGATTCTATTTTAAAATTAATTGACAATAGATGGAGTAGCTTACAAGGTTTATATGTTAGTCTTCTTTCTCCTCTTTTTTTAATGTGGGACACTCATATGTAGGTATTCTTAACACCTCCCTTTACATGTAAGTCTTTTTCTACTTTGGCAATTTAAAGAGGTACATAGATAATTCTTATCAGGGCTGAATTTCTGATTGAGATCAAATAGGCCCTTTCTTGGAGCAAACAATACTGCTGAATCACTTATTCCATGCAGACTTTAACTCCTTTTCTAGTTGCTTAAATAATGAACCCCTTTTTGAGTAAATAGTAGACCATATAAATCTAAATAAAGTTCTATCCTAAAATCAATTGTTGATATATGAGTAGTCCACTAGACTTATAT
The DNA here is from genome assembly GCA_027575705.1 of Erythroxylum echinodendron. Classification (NCBI taxonomy): domain Eukaryota; kingdom Viridiplantae; phylum Streptophyta; class Magnoliopsida; order Malpighiales; family Erythroxylaceae; genus Erythroxylum; species Erythroxylum echinodendron. The sequence continues at coordinate 32,787,478 of JANZXR010000170.1, read as the reverse complement.
ATTAGTCTTCTTTTTCCTTTTTATTCGATGTGGACACTAATATGTGAGTATTTTCAACAAGCTCAAGTCCATTTCGGTCGATCGGGTCAAGCTCAAAGTTAGATTCTTTAAATATAAGCTCGGCTCAAATTGAACTCAAGTTATTATCTCTAATTAAGAAAAATATTAGTTCAAGTGAACTTAACTCCATTGAATCATTTTATTATAAGATAAACATTTATCTTTTGAATTTATTCTTCGTTGTGAACATTTTTGAATTAATTATTTGATACATTTATTAGCAACGTTTTAAAAACTGAATCGATTTGACTAGTTTAACATTGAAAATTTTGAACCGATCAACTTTTTATTTTAGTTCTTAATTTTTTAGTTTAATTTAATTTAATAATTTTTATTGTTAAAAATTGATCAGTTTATTAATTAATTGACTAATTAAACTTTAAATTTTTAGATAAGTAAGAATAATTATTTTTCAAAATTTTCAATTTTATTAAATCTTTAACTCATTTTATAAAAATTTAATATTAATTGAACATTTTTAATCCTTAAACATCTTGTCTTACTAGTTTTATCTTTGATCCGGTTATGAAAACATTGCTTATTATTCTAACCTAAATGTTAATTGAAATAACTTAATATGAAAGGAATCTTGAGTTTTAACACCTTCAAAATTTTAAAGAATTTTTAAAATTTGAATTTGCATATTAAAATGCTTATATTCAACTCGGTAAAAATAATTAAAATGATTAAATGTAATTTAAAACAACTAATTTACTTTTGGCTCATCTATTAGTGTTTTATTTTCAATAACAAAATATTACAGAAAAGAGGAAGTAAATTTAAGGATGATAATAAGCTTTAAAATAGTTTTTTAAAAGTTAAAATTATAAATTAATATCTTTTTTTCAATTCAGTTCAAGTCAGATCTGTTCAAATTCATACCTATTTAAGGCCTAATTCTTTTAAATAAAACGATAATATTTTACTTAGAAAAATTAAACACCAGAGCAGTTGAGCCTGAACATGGTTCCATAGACCGGTTCATTAAAACACACAGCTCATTGTCCTCTCTAAGTAAAATTGAGACTTATTGTCAACGTTCAACACCTAAACGTTGTTGACCAAAATTGGTAAGAATGATAAGGATGAAAAGAGAAAGTTGGTGAAAGGTTCAATTCAATCCATTAATTTCTATTTAATAGATAAATAAAGTCTATTTTAGAAAATATTTTTTATTTGATTTAATGCAATATCTTAAAATTTAAGTAATTAAAAACAAAGTCTAATTTGATTTATAAATTTAAAATTTTTAAATAACATTATTTTGGTCAGCTATAATAAAATAACTTTGTGTGACAACGATGTAATCCGGTTTGGTCCGGTCAACTCCAACTTTCTTGCTAAAAATACACAACATTATTGTTTCAATGCACGTTGTGACCAGACTGTGTTTGTCTACTATAATGTATTATTGGTTGTGTAAGAATAAAAAGACTGTCTAAGATTCTTTTATTTAAAAATAAATAAATCCAAATTAAAAGTAGAAATTAAATTTTCAAAAAATAATTTTTTTTACTAAATTTAAAAATAGAAAAAAAAATTAAAAGTATAAATAAAAACACACTGCCTCTATCCATCAAGAAGAACACAAAATTGAAAGCCAAATCTTTTTTTTCCCCCCCTTTTGTGGCATTTATTGTGGCTACATTTAGATCTGCAGTGTAATGAGAACAAGTACTTATTCACTGCAGTTTTTAAACGCAGTTCTAAGTTTAGATTTGCGGTCGACAACCGCAGGTTAGAAAAAACTGCAGTATCACCGCAGAAATAGAAAAGCAGAAAAAAAGTTGTGGTAGGAAACTACTTATGTGGTGAAAATTTTACCTTTCAATAATAACCTAATGATATTCTAGTATTTTCCATTATACCCTTGCTTAATTAATAGAAAGAAGTTTTTTCCGATAGTATTTAAGGAAAGTGAAATATTTTATTTACTAAATTTATTTTATTTATATTTTCTTATTTTAATTTAATAATTTAATAATTATAATTTGAATTTATATGACTAATAATGTATTTTTTGAAATATTTATTTACTAAATTTATTTTATTTATATTTTCTTATTTTAATTTAATATTTTATTATTTATAATTTTAAATTTATATGACTAATAATATTTTTAATTATTTATACAATAATTAATAATTTATTAAATCAATGGACTTTTTAGTCATTTTATTTCTTTTCAGCAACCGCAACTACGCTTGCCAAACACTTATTTTCACGTTTCAGCAGTTACCAAAACAACAATTCCAAATACATAAATACTTATTTTAGCAGGTTGATTTCAACAAATTATCAACTGTTAATGCTCCCTCAAACCAAACCTCAATTACTCTAAACTCTTAATTATTATTTTTTAAGAAAGAAAACCCTTAATTATTTAATCTCTAGTTTACTTTAGTCAATGTTTACATTTATGAGAAAATGAGGTCCACTCAACTCAATTATTCCACTAAAGAAAAGGACTACATGCGGAACCACCCATGGCCCACATCATCTCCAGGAGTCGACGGCTCTCGTTGCTCTACTGTTCCAAAGCCGTCAAGTTAGCTGAGCATTTTGCTGTTCAACGGTTGCGATCTGTTCATTCATTGACACGTGTAGAACCGCGTGAGTACTAGATTCTGGATTCATTTTGCTTAAAGAACCGAGCGGGTCCATTTGTTGGAGAGTGCTAATCAGCTTTGGTCCTTTTGGATTTCATTTCCCGACGAATTATAGATCCGACCCGAATGTCAAATTCCGGCGAAGCGAGGATGTTATATGCGTCGTCTCCGATGGCTGGAGACGTTCGGATTCCGCTTATGAACCTTTCAGCAGTTCGGTCTCGGATGGATTCGCTTCAACGGTTCCTGTCTGAATCGATCAACAGGAACACGTTAATCAGCAGAGAGCAGATGGACATGGTCTCCGGCGAGATATCAGCCGCCATACAACAGATCATCGTCAACGGTGCTTCGCTCCTCACTTGTTCCCAAGCTGTCGATTCTTCGGCCACGGTGGTCAAACCTTTAGAGCCGCCTGATCTGAAGGTCTCAAGCAGAAGTGAGGATTTGTGCTTGAAAGTGGAGGAGAGAGAAGAGTACGAGGACGAGGACTGCGAGATAGTGGAGCTCGACGCCGTGGAGTTGTTAGCGGAGCACGTTCACTTCTGCGAGATTTGTGGGAAAGGGTTTAAGCGAGACGCGAATCTTCGAATGCACATGAGGGCTCACGGGAACCAGTTCAAGACGCCGGAGGCTCTGGCGAAGCCGGCGGCGGAGAAGTCTGAAGGCGGCCGGAAGACGAGGTTCTCGTGTCCATTCGATGGGTGTAATAAGAACAAGAAGCATAAGAAGTTCCGGCCATTGAAGTCGGTGATATGTGTGAGGAACCATTTCAAGAGGAGTCACTGTCCCAAGATGTACTCTTGTAATCGGTGTAACAAGAAGAGCTTCTCTGTGATGGCGGATCTGAAGAGTCATTTGAAACACTGTGGAGAGTCTAGGTGGAGGTGTTCTTGCGGGACTAGTTTCTCGAGGAAGGACAAGTTGTTTGGTCACATGGCGTTGTTCGAAGGGCACATGCCGGCTGTTGAAGAGGGGGAGGAGGAGGGCAAGGCTGCTGCGGCGCCGATGGAGGAGGACGTCGGAGGACAAGAACTGGTGGCTGTAAAAAACGATGAACTGAAAATGAGCACGAATTGTACGGACAACGGGTTCTTTGAAGGGTTGTTGGATGAGTTCGGTTCTGATGATGGGTATAGTTTCAGGGATGCTCTGGGATCACCTGAGAACAATTGGGGTGTCGGAATTGAGGAGTTCTGTGGTCTCCAACCCGGACGATCTATGTCTTGTCTGATATAAGTTCACGCGAACATCCATTTGTATTATTTGTAATAATAACCTTTTCATAGCTCCTGGTTTTAGGACATCTTATATAAGATCCCAGATTTTTTAGATAAAATAAAGTTCATAACTTTTCTCCTAGAGAGCTTGTTCATGCTTCCAACTCCATTAAAGTGTGAAACAGTCATTTTAGATCTTTGTACGGCTTTTATCTTCTTCTTGTTGTTGAGACTAAAATGAAAGGTGTAGGCTTTCCTGTCATGAAAGTTACAGATTATCATTCCGATATTGGTGTAAAAAGAAGCCAAGCTTACCTTTAATTGTTATCTACAGAACAAAAGCTGTGAAAAAGACGACATTAATGTTCGATCCTGTCCTACTCCTTTCAAGTAACAGAGAAGCATATGTTCTGGGTTCTACTCAGAAAGGAGAATTCTAATTTGGATAATGTTTTATATATGTTGGAGTTGTGATAATAAAGTTTGGATATTTTTTATTCACATCCATTATTTGTAAGTGTAAATTAAATAAAATATTTAAAAAAATGCAATAATCTTTTAATTAATAAAATTTGCAATAAAATTGATTAAAGTTTAAGATTTCTTTTATAATTAACCTTAATAAATTCTAAGAAATGAATATATAAATCCAATTAATTAAGAGTTAAGATATTAATTATTTATCATAAGTGGAAATCATAAAATCTAATAAACAGGAATAACATAATATTTAGTTAAGAACCTTAGCATGAATTTAATCAAAGTTAACAAAGGATTGAGAATAATCATGTCAAATATTCTGTTTCAGTTACTCTGTTTCAATCTTATTCTATTAAATTTCAACCATATATTTATGTGAGATCCTCGTAAATGTGTGAATAAAATTTAATAAAATATGATAAGAACACAATAATTAAAACAGAAGATCTGATGTTAAGAATAGTAAACTTTGGATTAGAATTACATATAATTTAGTGTTTAGTCATCAAAAGTGTTTCCTTGTTTAGTGTTTATAGGATGTTTCACATGATCTAGTTGTTTCTTTTTAATAAGAAAATCATTACCCTTTATTCTATAAAACATTTAAGCACAAATTATACTTTTTTTCAACTTATGATATATTTTAGAAGGGTCCTAATTATAAGAAGGTACTTTTAAGCTATTCATATTCAGACTAATCCCTGCTCGCACGGATCATCCCATAAGAGGTAAACAAATTATACTTTTAATGAATCTAAATTATCCAACAAAAACGTAACTTTAAAACACTTGACAGCGTCGTTTCATTTCAACTCGTACTGTTCCTTTCCCGATTCTCCTAGTACGAGCATGACTATGAATGTTAATACAGCATATCAACGTCAATAATATCTAATAAGAGTTATGTTAAGAGTGAGGCGTAAGAAAGTCTAATAATATATAGGCTTACTCTTACTTAGTATTAGTAAAGAAATTGTTTAAAATAAAATAAAGTAAAATAATAGAATACTAACTTGAAAAATATAAATAAAATAGACATAAAAAAGAATAATACCAATGTTATAGATAAATATATAAAAATAAAAATATAGAAATTTGTAGTAAAATACATAATAGCATAAACATAAAGAATGGTACAAAATAATACTAAAATATAAAATAAGTCAAAAGATGCACAACTCAGAAAAAAACAGGTGCAAGAATAGGTAAAACAAGCTATTACAAAAAAAAAATTAGGCTAAGTAGGAAAATGATTATGCTAAATATACTTAGAAGAAAAATATTACAAAAGAAAAATTAACTTAAATATAAAAAACAAGACTCAGATAGAAAATATCTAACAGATCGAAGATAACGAGAATGATCTCTTTATATGAGATATCCTTCATCTATATATTATTATATTAAAGTTTTCTATCACGGCACATATTTTCGATAAGATTTAATTGACTCATATTATTTTTTATAACCTTTTTCTTAATTATTTTTAGGTCTTTTGTCTTTTAAACCACCTAAACTTCGTATTTCTTAATATTTATTAAAACCAGTCAACTTTAATGCAAGCATACTTAAATTAATGTCGACGGTCCAAAATTTAGTCAGAGCTTTTTATTTATTTAATATTTTCTTCTGAACTTGTCTGATGAGGTTTGGTTTATTAAGTAATGCTAGTTTTCAATCTGTCTACAAGAAACCACAGTGACAGGCTTTTTGATCCATTCTAGACACTTGGTGCCTTCCCCTTACCTTCGTCTTGCTATAATAATATGCAGTTAAGTCTTCGATAAACGTGTCCTCGCAGTGAATATGGTGCAAGAAAATAAAACTAAAGGAGCAAGAGCACCTGCATGTGAACTCGTCTAATGTGCATGTGTTTTACTCGAAGTTTGAGAAGTGCGTTAAGCCTAACTTACCGTGTTCAGATTTGTTTTGTTAAATAATTTATTTAAGACAGGTTAATTATAAAACGGGATAGCAAAATTAAAATTTATATTTTTAAAAAATTTAATTTAATGATTACTTTTTAAAAAATTGTGTAATTCAAATAAAAACGATATTCTGTTAATTGTTTGCAATTAATTAAATACTAATAAAACAATATTTTAATTTGAATTATGTTGATTTTGAAATATTAAATATTTAATAAAATTTTTAAAAAATTAAATACTGAATTAGAAAATTTTAAAAGAATTATACACTTTGAAATTTATTTTCTTATTGTAAAACTAAATGAACTACTATCAAACTTATATTTTGTCGATTTCCTATTGAAAAATAATTTTAATTTATATTTATATTTTTATTTAAAATTAATTATATTTGATATTTATAAATTAATTTTAATTATATAAATTGATATTTATTATCTCAAAATTAATATGT
>JANZXR010000170.1:32750015-32774427 GCA_027575705.1 Erythroxylum echinodendron | reverse complement strand
AACTAAACGCATTTCAAGTAATTGTAGTAAAACCTGACTTGTTGATCCTTTGGCCCTTGCGGCAATACTAACGTATTTAAGTAATTGTCGTTTTGTAAGACCATAATGAAAATGCAATTTTTGTTTTTCTTCTAAACAAATACAATATTGAGATTTTTTATCAGAACGCGATTGATTTCTAAGATCGCTCCCGGCTTTCGGTCTTTTACTAGTTAGTTCCAGTAAAGCCCCCAGACGTCGTATTTTTTTGAAACGAGACCCTCGATAACATGACATAAAGACTCCTTTTTTATTTTTATTGAAATTTCATAAACCTAAATTCAAACTGAACTATAGGAGAAATATGATAAATGAGAAAAGCTTTTTTTGATTATATTTTATTATTATTATTATTATTATTATTATACATTTATTATTATTATTGTTTATATATATATATAACAATAAATGAAAATAAATAAAAATATAAAAATAAGTAATAAATAATGTCATTATAAAAAAAAGATATATAATTTTTTAAATTAATAAAATTTAATTAAATTAAAAAAATTTTAAACCAATGTATTAAACTGGCTAGTAAACTAAAAGAATAACTATAATTGGAGATGACAATCAGGAATGAACCCAAGTCGGCTAAGTTTAAAATCAACAAGTTTTGTTTATTGGAATTCAAATTTAATTTAGAACTTTTTTTTTTCAATATCCTAATCTAAAAGTTTGAAAATTTTGTATAAAAATATTATTATTTTTAAAATTTTAAATTAGAAAAAAATAATTGTATTAACCTCAATCAAATTTCAGACTCCCCAAATCCGATAAAATTTGAGTCCGACCCAATAACATCCTAATTGTAAGACTGAGCCGAATGACGTCTCTAACTATAAGGCGCCAGTTGACCCCTCCATTGTCGTATTATATTCTTTTTCTAGCACATTTAACATTTTAAGGTCATGACTTTTGCATTTTATCAAACTGTTCCAGAGCCCACTCAGATATGCAAATGTTGCCGACTGAAACATACAAACCGGCCCAGAAATCAGAAGTAAGCAAATCATACGGCTGAGAATCGGTTTGAATCACAAGTAAGCATGTCAGACGGTTGATATATCAACTACCTGAACAGAGCATGTACGAGTAGTCAAAGAGATTCCAACAGTTAACCGAAAAGAACAAGATTTTTATTCGCCAGCTTGGGAGCGAGTGAGACTTGGAGTGTACCAGTTTCATTTCATCGACAGGTATGGACATGCTCTCGAACTGCCCTTAAATTTTGGAGCTTTACATGTAAAAAGTTGTGATTTTATTGTTTTTTTAATTTGTTTTCTTTTTATTTTCGAAATCTCTTCAAGGGCTTGTTTTTCGTTGGAATGTTGCGTGTTTTCTTACTGTTTCCGTTGTTGGGTCACTTCAAAAGTTATGTTCTTTTCTGTATACGTATTTCAAATCATATGTTGCTTTGGTTTGGGCCTTTTTTGGAATGATTTTTCATTTGTGGATTAAGGTTTTGATGGTTCTTTTGATGTGTATCATTGTTAGAGATAAACTGTAGTGGCTAATTTACTGGTATTATCGTAAAAAAAAAAAAAAGAAAACCATGTTCTTTCTGCTTTTGTAAGCTAAATTAAGTAGTTTTGGATTCCAAAAACTCAGGAAAATGCTCTTCATGTGCATATAAGTGGGATTAACTTTTTGTTTTTAGCTGTCTAGAAAAATTGGGTTGATGGAATGATTGGGAGGCTTGTTAAATGGTTGTGATTGTCCTGTCATTGTCTATGAAACAATGTCCGACTCCTTAAACATTTGCTGGATATGAAGGTCTTGCTAGTTTGAGGATTGGCATTGCATATTGTTAATGAGAGCAACGATGATGCATTCCTTGCTGAGATATTTTGTAGATTTTTGGTTGTAGTTTTTATTCAAACACCAATATGAAGGACACCATTGAATTTCTATGTCAAGAGCGTTAATTTCTCTCTTTGATATCCTGGAATTGACTACATATCCCCTGTGCTATAAGTAATTAACATGGACTTGTATTTTTATATGACATATATTTGCAGTGTTTGAAGGCATATCATGGAATGTAGTTCAATTGGATTACAGTGTCTCCAGTGAACTAATCTGAACATTTCTTTCTCTGCAGGTTGAATCGCGTATTAAGTGGCTTATCACATAGGACTGGGAAAATCTATTAAATGGCCATTATACCGTGTGGAAGCACACTGGTTGCTCAGTGGGGTTTCCGTCCACAATTAATGATATGTTCCTATATGCCAAATAGGATAATGAGCTCTAAATGCTGGTCAGTTTGCCCTCTTCAGATTCTCTTTCACCCAACATCCCACAAAACACACACAGATGAAAGAACCACCAATCTAGGACTAGAAGTACTGAACTAGGTAGTAGTTTGACAACCTTAGCCATGTTTTTAATGCTGCCCATATATTCTGGCAACATATTTAATCAAACTTTTCTGCCTTTTGGAGTTAAGCATGATGACAGTTGATGTGCATATACTGTCTTGAGGATGAATTGCTTGGACTTTAGCGTCAAATAAAGTAATTTCTTTCAATTGGTAGAGTAATTTTTGTGCTGAGTAGTTCATTGCAGTACTATTTGCTTTTCTTTTATATTTTCCCTTATATTACCTTAATTTTTAAATTATATAATGCTTTAAAACCTTTTTGCAGCCTCGATGGGCTATCTAGCAGCACCAAGTTCGAGCTTATTTTCCCAGGATTCCTTTCCTGGGAACTAATTAGAATTCGTTATTGCAATATATATTATGAACACACACTAACCCATCACTCTGATAGAGTTTTCTCAATTCCAAGTTCAATCAACCATTCTTGTGATCTTCATCTTCTTGCTTTTTGATTCTTTTTTTTCTGATTTTCTTGGTATATTTGGATATAGGAACATACGAAACATATTAAAATAAGTGCATAAAGCTACAGATATATGGAGGTCTCTGTTCATTCTCTTCCTGCGAGGAACAATTGGAAGACTGGTTCTCCAATCCAATTTTGCTTCACCAAGTACGTAAATTGTCCTCCTTTCTTTTAAATGTACTCTTCAAGTTTATTATTAATTTTCTTTTTCCTTTTCATATTATTATCAAATTTTTCTTTTTTTTTCCTTAAGAAAAAGAAAATTATAATACAATTGCCCGACTCCAAAGTCAATAATAATAATAATAATAATAATAATAATAATAATAATAATAATAATAACTCACTAAGAGTCTCGCTGCAATGTGATGTTTGAAGAGATCTATTAATACGCAACCTTACCCATGTTTTCGATCCAAAGTCGATAATAAGAGAATACAGATTAGCGAGTAGGTTTAGTAGTAAGTATGAATTTTTATTCGAGAAATTAATAAATTTTTTGTCATTTTGATATATTTGATTAGTTAGTAATGATTTATTCTTGAAAAAAGCATTCATACTACTTAAATTTATTTGTTCGAATAAATCAAAATTATATATGTATATATATATATGTGTGTGTGTGTATATATATACACATTATTGAAGTGTTCTATCTAATTTATGTAAAAACTAAGTCTAATAAAAAATAATATTTTTAAAATTTATTTAAAATCAAGTCAACTATAAATTTCCTTCTTTTTAATGCCTATATAAATTTATCATCTGTGTAATTTGGAATTTTTTTAATCGTTATAACATTGTTGTTAATGTTCACAGCACAAGAACTCCAAGAAAAGTTCATGCAACAGTTCGATCTCAAGCTAAGAAAGACAAAGTTTTGTTCATAATGGGTGCCACAGGCACCGGAAAATCCAAGCTCTCCGTTGAACTGGCCGACTACTTTCCGGTAGAGATCATTAACTCAGACAAGATTCAAGTTTACAAAGGCCTAAACATCGTAACCAACAAGGTCTCCGAAGAAGAGCTACTGAAAGTGCCTCACCATCTGATAAGCTTTCAGGACCCTGACACAGACTTTACTGTCCAAGACTTCTGCCACCATGTGAACGTTGCTCTGAATCATATCACATCCAAAGGATGCTTGCCCATTATCGTCGGTGGATCCAACAATTACATCAAGGAACTTGTGGAGGGTTCATCGTCCAACTTCAAATCTAATTTCGACAGTTGTTTTCTCTGGATGGATGTTGCTTTGCCTGTTCTCTATGAGCGCTTGGCGCGCAGGATTGATGAAATGGTGGAAGCTGGATTCGTCGACGAGATTCGGGGGATATTCGATCCTGCCGCCGACTACTCTCGGGGCCTCAGGCGAGCTATAGGAGTTCAGGAAATGGACCAGTATCTACGAGCAGAGATGGCGATGGCTGACGATACCACCAAGAAGGCCCTACTTGAGACAGCCATAGCTGAATCAAGAGAGAACACATATAAACTAGTGACTTCACAGCTTGGAAAGATCAGACACCTAATAGATGATATGGGATGGAAGATGCATCGAATCGATGCAACAGGTGTTCATGAGAAAAGTGGAGAAGAAGCTGCATATGCATGGAGAAGCGAGGTTTTAAGACCTACCTTGGCAATAGTTAATGATTTTCTTGAAGAAGATGAAGAAACCAGTGAAGGTAAGTTAAGTTTGGTATCTTCAGGCTTCCAAGGTTACACATAACCTATTTTTGAGGTCATTTTTATAAATATTTCTATGTTTTTTAAAAGAAATTACGTGATCTACGATTAGTAGACATGATTGTTTTTTCGCACAAAATCCCCAATTTTACCATGTTTTGATATTTTATTCTATTAAATATCATAATTCATAATTATTTATAGTATTTTTATTCTTAAAAATTATTTTAATGAATTATTATAAACATTGTTTTAAAAATTAGACAAGTTAAACTTGTAAAATAAGAAGTTTAAAGTTTAAAAGATTTAACCGATATTAGACTATCATAAAATCAATTAAAGATTGAAAAAAATTAAAAATTTTAAATTATGGTTGAAAGATATCATCTTTATTCATTAAAGAAATTAAAAAATATTATTAAATAAAAAATAAATAATTTATTTTTATTTATAAAATTTTATTAATTTACAAAAATTGATCGATTAATTAATTAATTAATCATTTTTTACAACAATAGTTATTAAAATAAATTAAACTGACAAATAAAAGACATCATTTAGTGAGTATAGCTTTTTTTGGTAATAAAAAAGAATTTATTTTCTTACTTGATAAAAATTACACCCATTAAATTTTATTGGGTATTTTTTTATTTTTTTTCTCGTTTTTATATATAATACTGTTGTTTACGCAATAATTAATATCGTAATAATTGAAATATTCATAATTTATATCTTATCCAACGAAAAAGAATATGCAAGATAACAAAATAATACTGCATCAATAGTGAGCTTCTGGATGAAATGTTTCCGGACACAGCCAAAGAACCTGTACTTAAAGAGAACTTACACAGACACGAGAAAAGTATTCCCGCTAGTCATGAAACTGTACTGAAAGAGAACTTACACAGACACGAGAAAGGTGTTTCTGTCAGAGCTCATGAAGCTGTACTGAAAGAGAACTTACTCAAAAGCTTTTTGAGTAACGTTTTACAGGATCTATCGGAAATTTATTTCTCCAGACTTAGCGTGTAACGTTTTTTGTTTGTTTCCCTTAAAAAAAAAAAAAGAAAGAGAACTTACTCAGATATGAGAAAAGTATTTCTGTCAGAGTTATTTAATTGATTGGAAGGAACATTCATCCAAAAGCTTTAATGCAATAAGTAAAATAAATAAAAATGGAAAAAAAATTAACAAAATTGTAAAAAGTTGAAACCGATATAAAAAAATTACATTTAATTAATATTAAACCGTTAATAAATTAAAATTTTAAAGTTATTTCAGATTTAAAGATTTAATTAGCATTAAATCGTTATATAATAAATAAATAAAATTTAAGATTTATAATATTTTATTAAAATAAAAATACACTAATATTTATTATTCTATAATGAAATAAAAAAATATATTTTAAATTATTTTAAATAAAATTATTTATCTATACTAAAGTATTAATTAAATTATCTTTTGTTCCTTCTGGTTGGCTTTCCAATTCCTACAGTCGATTCAATGTTCTGATTTTTTTTTTTTTTTTTACCCCTTTTGAATAAAAATTTCCACTCAACTCTAATAAGTATGCTTAGCAGACTTATGAATCTGCTGGTTTTCTGAAAAGGAACATGTTCAGCTTAACAATATAACTCAGACAAGAGCCTGTAAGTCGATTCAAAATGTATATTAGGGAATACATTTGGCAGTTGCTAATGGTGACGAGGTTGTAGAATCCATGTGGCTGATGCAACATGTCCAGATTTCTCAAGAGATGCTTATGCAGTATTGGTAATGCAGATATTCTTTTGCTTTTGGTTTAGTTGTCCGAGAAGACGAAGAGGAGCGTACGGTTCTTCCCGGTTCAGAGCAAACAGGCCGGTTATTATTAAACCGGCCGATTTTCTTTCATAAGTGTTAAAACTAAAAACTGAATTAAAAATTAGTCCAATTCGAGGTTAATTTGGTCAGACCATTCGGTGTAGTCCGGTTTTGATATCATTGGATTTAACTATTAGAATAACATCAATTTGGGAAAAATGTCACCAAGAGTGAAGTTTGGAAAGGTTTTGTGTACATAGTCTTATATTTAATTAGTACGAAAACTATTTTAAAATAGATTTTAAATAGGCAAAATTTTAATGAAATTTATTTTTATTTAGATATTGACGTAATATTATTTCTATATTTTTAAATAAAAGAAAGTTTTATTATTACATAATTATTTTTTTAATTAATCAAAAAGTGAGTTTCACTGTCTCGTAATAATAAGGCACATTGTTATACGTTTTAAATAATGCGTCTCGCCTATTATAGTTATATATTTCGGACAGCGATTCTCAATTGTCACATAATAATGAAATCTTTTTTAAATAAAAATAATTTAATTGATGAAAAATTAACCTTATTAAAATTTTCATTCTTTTAAGGTCTATTTTAAATATTTTAAAAATATTAAGACTCAATTTAAACATTTTAAAATATTAGTTTATTCTGTGTTATGTTATAAATGTGGAGATTCAAAATATGCTTTTAACCAAGAGAAAAAAGAGTGCTAATGCGTAAATATTTTATTTTATTTTTTGTTGTTATCCTTTTGTTATGTACCGTATAACAGTCAAAATAGTCCAATAACAGATGGTCTCATTACGTTAAGCATTTAATGTAACTTTGAGCTCCTTTAGATTGAGAGCTAGAATCTTTAAATTTTATTTATTTATTTGTTATAACTGCTCAAACAAAATATTATCACTCGTTAAGAAAATAATATAAATAAAAAAGTAGATTATGTCTAATTCTTAAAATATCAATAAAATATAATATATTATAAATTTTATTTTGTAATACTAGATATTACCACGTATAGAAAAAATATATTAATTAGTAAAATTAATTAAATTCAACTGTTGTTTTTGTAAATTTTTAATGCTTAAAGTTTTAACCTGAAAATTTGTACAAGTGTTAGTAATAATCTAATAAACTATCAATAATTTTTTTAAAAATATTTAATGATAAATGAATTTTATAATTTTTTAAAAGTTAAAAATTTGAAAAATCTAAAAAAAATAATATATATGTTCAAATGTTATCTAATTTTATAAGGCATCAAAATGAATACAAATATTTTTAAAATTTATCATTAACAATATTAAAGTGGAATTCGTAAATATATTTTTTTATTGGTCGTAATATGGAGTATTATAAAATAAGGATTGAAATATACTTAAAAATAAAATAAAGATTGAGATATAATTAAAAATTATTAAATGTTCATAATATGTAAAAGGGTTAATTATTAAAAAAAATCAAACTTTGCCCAATTTTGTAATTATAGTTCAAACTTTAAAAAGTGACAATAAAATATTTAAACTTTCAAATTTTTCAATTCTAACTCGACGTTAATGCGTCCATTATCTTTGCTGATATGATTTGTTACGTGTTCTAAAAACTTTGATTAGTAAGACACGTCAACCTTAATTAACATTGGTGATGGCATAAAATGATGTCGTTTCAACAAGAATAAATCCTTGATATGTCAAGCCCTCCTCCCAGACATCATTGTTTTTTGGTTTCTCGTCATCCCATTATCTATCTTTTGTCCCAGACATTTCGTTTAGATTTTGACCTTTACTTGGAAAGTTGGTGAGTTTTGACAGAAAAACTAAGGTAGGTCTTTCGAATCCTTTCATGAAAGGCTTGAGATAAATATCTTTATTAGAATAGCTTCCCAGCCTAAAAATTATCAAAGCCTACTTTTAGATCTTGGATGGATGAAAATGTTTGGGTACAAGAGGAACAGAGTTATGAGAGCAGAAGATTTGCTCCCGATCTTGAGAACAAATCTTCTATTCCCACTGCTCTATTCCCCCTTTTCCTAAACTCATATATCAATTCATTGTAATAAATTGAATGGATGAAAATATTTGAGCACAGGGGGAGCAGAGTTATGGGAGCAAAAGATTTGCTCCCGATCTTGGGAACAGATTTTCTATTCCCACTACTCTATTCTCCCTATTCCCAAACTCATCCATCAATTCATTGCAATAAAATGGATGGATGAAAATGTTTGGGCACAAGGGGTACAGAGTTATGAGAGCAGAAGATCTGCTCTTAATCTTGGGAACAGATCTTCTATTCCCACTACTCTATTCCCCATGTTTCCAAGCTCATCCATCCATTCATTGCAATAAATTGGATGGATGAAAATGTTTAGGCACAGGGGAAACAAAGTTATGGGATCTGCTCAGTTATTTTTATGTGATAAGATCATAAGAAGACTAAGATGGGGTTCTACAATAGTGACGTGGCGTCAAAAACAATTGTTTCTTTTCATTCTGTAATAGAGAATGGGACTAGTAAAGTCTAATCTGTATCATTTGTTGCGTCCCCCCTCCCCTCTTGTGAGACACGTGGCCGACGTCCTAAGTGACATCTAGTCGCGCACCACACAAGGGTGGAGTGCCCTCACCAAGACAAACCTTAACCTGAAACTTCATCTTGATCACTTCTTACCATCTTGTCCCACGACTTGTAATTGGTCTAAGTCTTTAACTGATTCTTGATCCGTGATTAGTGAATTCTGTGTTTAATTCCTAGTAAGTGATGGTTCAATAATACTGACTTAACTTCTTCTTTATATTGTTTGTGGTTAGCCCATCGTCTGTGTTTACTTATAGTCTAAGTTCTATCGTCGAGGTTTTATCGTCTGCCTTACTACCGGCTGTCTTCCTATCGTCTGTCTTATGATGTGTCATCACAGACGATTCCTTCCATCTGTGTTATGACGTGTCGTCCTTGCGTCTATGTTTCATGCGACTGGGTTCCTCCTTTGCGTCTGTGTGTGATGTCAGCACAGACGATCCTTTGCGTCTATGTTTCCTGCATCTGTCTTCCTTTGCATCTGTGTGTGACGTCAGCACAGACGATACGCTTCCTCTATATCTTCCTTTATGTTTGTGTTGTGACGTCAGCACAGACGATTTCTTTCGTCTGTGTTCTTCCTTTACGTCTGCCTTATTGAATGCAAGCTTAACTCCTTCCAGACACCCTCATTCATCCAAATCCAATGTCAGAAACACACAAATATAAACCTCAACTACTTCTCGAAGCCTCAATTTTATTGGATCAACTCATGCAACGTGAAAACTTAACAGTTATCATAATTATACGCAGAACATACATATATTTCATTCATCCGTGAACAAATGTTGGTTTACAAGCTTTAATAACCTTCTAAACCACAATACATCAATAACACTTGAATCAGTAAAGCTTGAAAGGTGACTAAAGCTCTCCAAAAATCTAACTTAAGAATACAAGAATACATGCAGACTGGAGTGCTGCCTTGACTCTTGACTATTCACTCTCTTGTTCTTCACCTGAATGGGACAGAATTGGGAGGGGGTGAGCTTAAAGCTCGTAGGTAGCAGGTTTATCATCAAGAAATAAGCAGGCACTTTTTCAAAACTCATTGAAATATGCAATTTAGAAAACCACTTGGAAAATCAGAACTTTGTTGTTTCTCAAAAACCGTATTTAGACAAACAAATCATGTTCAGCTATAAGTCATGTATGCATCAAACTTAATAACATATAATCACATCAAAATGGTCTGGAATGGTCCATAAACAGAACGAACTAACACAGTCCATATAATGATCCTGTGAAGTCGTAAACAGAACGATCTAGCACAATCCCACTTAGTGGTTTTGTATAGTCGTAAACATGAGGGAATCCATGAAAGAGCTCTGTGCCACTAGTGGGCACGCAAGAGAAGCCTTTAGTCTAAGTGCACTTGACATTAGAATGGACCAAACTAAACCCACATAACATGCATTTCGTGATCTTGACTACTTGTTGCCCAAAGTGGCAATTCTTGGAAACTTGCTTTTCATATCCGAAAATATGTTTTCATAAACTTGTAACTTTTCAAAATAAACATTTCTGAGTCATGCAGCAACATATAACACCTTTACAACTCAACCAAGAGCAAACAAATGCACATTTTTAAAGTAAATGAAATCTTTTATGTTTCATGTAAAAAGAACACTTTAATGGCCTATTGCTTAATTATAAAACTGTAACCCACCTTGAAATCCTTGATTGCTTAGGTATTGGATTTACAGAAGTCTTTCCTCTTGTTCCTCTTGTCTCTCTCGAACCCCTTGTTTTCCTTCATAAAAGACACAAATCCCATTCAACAGAAATTCGAACTTGAATAAACCCATAAGATACATTCACTAAAATAGATCCTAGAATACTTAAATTTATATATTTCTTAAGCTCTTTAAACCAAAAGCCCTTCAAAAATCCAAAAGGTTTAACATCAACATACCTTAAATCTTCACCAAACAATGAGATTCTTGGCTCTACAGAAGGCTCTTTTCTTCCTCTTTCTTTTTTCCTTCTTGAGTAAGCTCAGATTCTCTCTTTAAGACTAAGAGAAATTATAGCCTAGTTTAAAGCTCTATTCTTTTAACTCCACCGAGATTTCTTTTTTTCTTTTTCTCTCTTCTTCACGTTTTTGTCTTCTTATTTACAAGACAATATTTTTCCTCTTCCCATTCTACCCTTAAGGAGTGTTAAAAGTCCAATTTGCCTTTCCTTTAATGCCTTAAGGCTTATAACCTTAGTAATCTACCCAAAATACCCTTATGCATTCTTAATTCTTCAATTTAACTCTTCCAATTTCTATCAAGACATGAAATAAGTCCTCCTAAACTTGACTTAATAATTAAACTCCGATAATAACAAAAAATGATTTAATCATAAGATCACCAAATTCATTCAATTCATACTTACAAAAAAAATTCGAGGTCCAACTTCATTGATCACCGACCTTTGATGGGTTTTCATTGCAGATGAATATCACTGAGATAGGTTGAAGCTGAACGTTGCATGTGTTGTCTGTAGGATTTTGTCTAGGAGGAGGGATTGACAGATTAGAGATTTATTCTTGTTAAAACAACATCATTTTAGTTATGTCATAAAACAATATCATTTCATTAATCTTAATCACTACTGTTAATTAAGGATGATGTGTCTTATTAATTTAGGTTTCTAAAATATTTAACAAGTCACGTCAGCAAAGATAATGGACATACTAATATCGGGCTAGAGTTGAAAAAAAATTAAAATTTGAACATTTTGTTACAACATTTTAGAGTTTGAGCTATAATTGTAAAATTGAGCAAAGTTTGAGTTTTTTTGTAATTAATCCTATTTTAAATAATTTACTAATAAAAGAGAGACGGTAATAAATAATAAAAAACAAAAATAACTTCCAAACCGAAAAGAATAGGGATGATAATAGGTTGGGTTAGACTTGGGCCTAGGGCCCGAGCCAAGGGCAGCCTGACTTGAACTTTTTTAAATTAAAAATACAAAAATGACTTAGGTCCAATCTTTTTAGAAAAATCAGGCCCGAGGTTCAATCAACTCAGACCTAGCTTGTTAACTTTGAGCTAACCCAAGCATCTCGGACTCACTTGTTATCTGTATAAAGGATCTAAATTGGACAATTGCTTTCATTAATAAATATATTAGAATAATTACAATGTGTAATAGTTTTGATCTTGGAGCCTAACCATCTCAATTTCGTAAAGGGTAGGAGACAACGAATAGGTGTGATAATTTGGTTCGGTTTGCTTCGAAATCAACCCGTCAAACTTAAGTTGATAAAATTTTGAGTAAAACTAGAATATGAGGAGTCTACTAGCACATGAAATTCTCTGTTTCGAATACGGTGTTCCAATCCTATTCCATCAAATCACGTCCTCATATTTATGTGAATCTTACATAAATATGTGGATGAGATTTAATAAAATATAACAGGAGCATCATAACCGAAACAGATAATTTGTTCCCGTCTAGTAGAAGTCCAAAAGTTTAAATAACCTAATCATTTGTTCAAAAATAATAAAATTTATTCAAAATAATATTAGATGGCTCTATCAAATTCAGACTCAAAATCGAATTGACTTGGTCGTTATCATCTTCAAATTTAGAAGTAAGCCTAATCTAATTCAAATAGTTCAAACTAATTTTAATAAAACTATTTTATTTAAATTTTAATCAAAACCTTATTAGATCCGGCTAAGACGATATTTTTAGGGGGATTGAGTCTAGCCTAACCCGACTTGTAATTTAAACTATGTGGTTTATTAGTTTGGAGTGTGATCTTTATTAAACAAAGAAATTTTACAACTATACCAAACATAATGATTAAAAGTAAATATTTTTCCAAAATTACCATATATTATGTAACAATTAAGTGTAATGCATATATTTGTTCAAAATTTGTAGATCATGCATGTCAACGGATTAGATAAGTGATTTGGCAACTCAACATTACAGCCAATCTGTTAACATTCCATTTCTAGCTATTCTACCACTAGGCGTATATAAAATGATTTAGTCAACTTTTGATTCAATGGATTAAACTTGAAGATAAAAAGATTTTGAATTTTAAGAATTAGTTGATAGATTAAAATTAAAAAGTTTTAAGAGTTATATTTAAATTATATAAAACCAAAAATTCCTACTCAACCTAATATTTATAAGAAATTTATAATTACTTTATTTTATAAAATCACTCAATATTTATTTTATATTTATTAATATTTATATAACAATATATTTTTTGCATAAATTTTATAGTTATTCGTCTAATTTAATTTTAACTATGATTAATATTTTGTATATATTATTATATAATGATAAATAAAAACATCTTTATAGAGTAAATAATTTATATTTTATATAATCAATAAAAAGTTCTTCAAATATGCACTTATAGGTTGAATTTGAATTTAAAATTTTTAGAATAAAATAAGTTTAAAATAAAACATATTTTATAGAATAAACTTAAATTTTTATAAATTATAATTAATCTCAATTCAGCTTAACCATATACGAGTCTATTTACTATAATATTAAACATTAAAGTAACAATGATAATAAACCTAACTAATGTTTTAAAAACTAGTCGGAAGTTAAACTGGTAAAATAAAGGTTTAAGGTTTAAAAGATTCAACCAGTATTAGACCGCCATAAAATTGACTAAAGATTGAATAAAAATAAATAACTTAAAATATGATTGTTCTTACCATTGAAGATTTTTAAGTTTAATTAAAAAAGATATTGTTAAATAAAATTAATTAATTTATTTTAATTTATAAAAATTTATTAATTATCAAAATTTAATAATTAATTAATTAATTAATTTTTAATAACAATAATTATTAAAATAAATTAAACAAAAAATTTGAAATTAAACCGAAAAGTTAGGCAATTCAAGCTTTTAACGGTTGAACTGATTGAATATATTCGATTTTTTTAATCGTTGAACCTAACAAATATTTTAAAAAATAACTAGAAGCCTCTAAAACTTTGTCATTTTATGGATCAAAAGTACAAAAGTAAAGCTCAAAACGAAGATGGGACCATAAGTTTGGCTTTATTTAAAGAAAAAGAAGTGTAAGTGATCAGGTCACTGAACTTGAGATTCCCAAATCATACAAAGACCGTTCAACGTTCCTACAATCCGAAGTTGACATACCAAAGACAAATGGCTCATGCCTAACCAAGCAAAGGCCAATTTCCAATTTCTCTACCCAACACCATAATTTGTTCAACAAACAACTAATTAATGGTCAGTGCTTATTTTCTCTTTGAATTCTAATTTTTAAAAATTATTAAATAAATCATTTTAGTTAAGTGATAAACTTAATTTAATTAAAAAAGTTCTTATACATGAAAATATTATCATTCAAAATTAAAATTTATTAATTTAATGCCTTTAAATTATTATCATGGCTATTTTTTATTAATTACCTACACTTTATATTTTTATGTTCGAAAAAGATAGTGGACTCAATTTAACTCAAAATCAAAGGAAAGAATAAATGTGACTTATTTGTTATTGTGATACGGTTTGATCCAATTATAAAGTATAAAACTTGAATCTTACATTAATTAAATACAAAATTAATGTGAGATTTATAAAAATTTCGAATTCTCTATTTTTATAAGCTGATTTTTTAAACGTGACACTCCTAAAGTTCTTATCAATTAATAACAAAGTTGGAGTGAAATTCCTTATCACATCGCATAGAAAAACGAAACTTGCCGTCACCTTCTACACTATTTTTTAACTAATTATTATATTTTTATAATTTTTGGTGAAATAATTATTAGTCTGTTGCTTACCCAAGTAATAGGTTCTCAATCTGTCTGCATATGGAAGAGATCTTCTAGTATTAATAATGAATATAACACAAACATATAAAATATTTTATATAAGAAATATAAAATATATTATTTATATTAAAATATAAATAAGTTTCGAAACAATCCAATTCCCCCCTTAAATTTGACCCGGATGGCCGACCCGAGTAGGAAAATATTTCACGGTTGTTTTGGTCTGGTCTCTTCTAACAAATAACTGATCACTTCACTTCCCGTACTGTTGGAACACGAAGACATGTCCTCCAAGTGTTTCAGCTTCACTGCCACGCGAGACTCCTGCTTTCGCTACTCATTCTCCAGAGCCGGTCTCCGATCATGCACCACCGATCTCGGCGGCGGGACCATCATGCACTGCTGGGTCCCCAAGACCCACGACCACTCTAAGCTCACTCTCCTCCTCATCCATGGATTAGGGGCTAACGCAATGTGGCAGTTCAATGACTTAATCCCCAAGTTCAGGAACAAGTTCAACATCTACGTCCCTGACCTTCTCTTCTTCGGCGACTCCTTCACGTCCCGGCCGGACAGATCGGAGACGTTCCAGGCTCAGTGCGTGATGGGTTTGATGGACGCGCACGGTGTTGAGAAGATGGACGTTATGGGACTGAGCTACGGCGGGTTCGTGGCGTATCACATGGCGGCGCAACACAAGGAGCGCGTGGGGCGCGTGGTGCTGGCTTGTTCCGGCGTCAGTTTTGAGGAGAAGGACATGGATGAAGGCTTGTTTAGAGTGAAAAGCGTTGATGAGGCTGTAAGTATACTGTTGCCTCAAACTCCGGAGAAGATCAGAGAGCTTGTTCGAATGACGTTTTATAAACACCCACCAAGCATGCCGTCCTGTTTTGCCAGAGACTTCATCGAGGTTAGTTAGAAACTGATGATTACTGCAAAAGTTCGTGTCTTCTTTTCTTTTAATGTATAAACATTTCGTATGATTCTCGGTAGACCCGATGATCATGTACATGGGTTTGGATTGGAATAGGAGGAAATTGAAGGTAAAAGTCTCTATGTTTTGTTGGAGAAAGTAGTTTAGACGTTTTACAATGAACAAATTTCCTGAGAACCTGCTGGTTCTTATGGCAGATTCTGAATTGATGCTAACTGATATATAGGGAAGATCAGTTAGAACGATGAGATCTTTTTGAAATGAATCAATTGAAAGTGATTCTAAGTCTGGTTCTGATTTACTCGAATAACTAGCAGCAATCGATTCCTGAAGGAGGCATTGGAAGATGAGAATCTCTATGAATTAGTTATTTTCAACAGGGTAGTGTTTTGATTAGTCCAAACTTTGTTAAAAGGCTAATCACTAGAACTCATCAGCTACAGGTCATTGATGCAGAAATTGGATATCCGAAACTGAAATGCTAACAATTCTTTCTTAGTTTCTTGGATTGTATGTAGAATTGGATACTGTTGTTCCTTGTGAGGAGGTTTGAAATGTTTCATTCTACTATTGGTTTGAAATACCTGTTGTGAATTTGGTAATCCTTGGCAGGCAATGTGTACGGAACACCGTCAAGAGAGGAAAGAACTGATCCAAGCTTTGCACAAGGATAGGAAGTTGTCCAATCTTCCCAAGATAACTCAGGTACTGTAAATTTGTCCAAATCTTCTTCCTCGATGATACGGAACAATAGTACCATTAGAACGGATACACAGAAAGCTTTAAATTCGAGAAGTCGAGTAGCAGATATCTGACTTTTATATCTTTGTTACTATCTTGTGAGTGCAAATTTTCTTCTTTTGCAGCCCGTGCTTCTGATCTGGGGAGATCATGATCAGGTCTTCCCACTGGAGTTGGCACACAGACTAAAAAGGTTTTGTTAAAGATCAATCTTCTCAATTAGAAGAAGGAAATCTAAGAATTCATTTAGCTAAGGATTCAAGATGTTCTGATTGTTTTCTGCAGACACATCGGTGAAAATGCTCAACTAGTGATCATAAAGAATGCAGGACATGCTCTGAATGCTGAGAAACCCAAGGAGCTGTACAAGCACATGAAATCTTTCTTAATTGACACTCTTCCTCCTCCTAAGCAAGCCGATCAGATGAGCAATGGCCAAAAATCCGATTGAGTTTTCTGCTGAGAACTTGAGAGATAGATAGCTCTGAGTTACTGATTCATCATTCAGCCTGGTGTTGTACTGTGGCAAAACTACATTCTGTCTGATACCCTTATGAACACATGATCTGATATTAGATCTTGCCGCTTTCCTTCGATACACCGACCTTTCGGCTTGTATGTTTAATAGATACGACATTGAAGATTGTCACTGGAAGAGTTAATGTATTCTATGCTTCCCATTTAGATGTCAAGTCTGTAAGCTTCAAGAACTTGTAACATACAACTTTTATTTCCATTGTACTGCATTACACATTATAAACCGAAAATTGAGCCTCAATGGCTTCAAGATTGAACTCAGATTGCTCAACATGAAGAGCCTTCTTGAAACATGGGATTAATCATATCCTCCTAGGTTTTAGGAGTCAGTTCGCTACGTTTCAGAATCAGTATCAGCTGCAGAATCCAGTGGAAGCTGTAGTGGAAAGGGAGGCTAGGGCCTTTTGATATGAACAAAAGGGTAACCATTACTACAGTCCCCTGTTCGTTGTATGGATAAGGATCATTAGATGTCTGTGCATTAAAATCTTTATTCTGTGTTGTTGCCCAGTGACAAGTGTGATGTATATATACATGGACCACTCTCGCACTTTCCCATTTAGAATAAATGCTTTCCTTCGTTAGAAGGCAAAGAAAATCACCTGAAGTGACACAAAGCTGAAGCAAAACCAGAACATTTCAGAGCATGGATATCAAGCTCCCCTTTGCCATTAAAATTAGGAGGAGGAGGAAAGTTGATGGGCCGATTTGGCACACTCTAGGCCGAAGTTGAATGATTGCATGTTAAGATTCATCATTTATAAGTTATTTTTATAAAACAAATATTTAAACTGATATTTTTTTAAAATTATTTAACACTTAATTTGGTATAAGGTAAAATTCGCTTTGGTTAAATTGAAATTTAAAATTTATATTTATATTTTAAATTAAATTTAAATTTATAATTTATAATTCGCTCTAACTTAAAATTTTTGATAAACTAATATTAATTATTAAATTAATGAGTCATTTTTTTAAATAAATGAAATAAACAAAGAAGATTAATAAAAAGATAAAACAACAACAATAACAATAACTCAGTGAAAGTTTCATTTATGCTCGGATAATAAGAAGGTCTAATATTACGCAACTTTTTATTAATTAGTCCGACCCAGTAACATCCTTACTTATAAGACTAAGCCCAATGATAACTCTAATTTTAAGGCCTTGACTTTTGCATTTTATTAACTGTTCCAGAGCCCACAGAAATATGCAAATATGCAAATGTTGCCGACTGAAACATTACAAACCGGCCCAGAAATCACAAGCAAACAAACGTACGCCCGAGAATCGGTTTGAATCACAAGTAAGCATATCAGACGGTTGATATATCAACTACCTGAACAGAGCATGTACGAGCAGTCAAAGAGATTCCAACAGTTAACCGAAAAGAACAAGGTTTTTATTCGCCAGCTTGAGAACGAGTGAGACTTGGAGTGTACCGGTTTCATTTCATCGATAGGTATGGACATGTTCTCGAACTGCCCTTAAATTTTGGAGCTTTACATGTAAAAAGTTGTAATTTTATCGTTTTTCTATTTGTTTTCTTTTTATTTTCGAAATCTCTTCACGGGCTTGTTTTTCGTTGGAATATTGCGTGTTTTCTTACTGTTTCCGCTGTTGGGTCACTTCAAAAGTTTTGTTCTTTTCTGTATACGTATTTCAAATCATATGTTGTTTGGTTTGGGCCTTTTTTGGAATGATTTTTCATTTGTTGATTAAGGTTTTGATGGTTCTTTTGATGTGTATCATTGTTAGAGATAAACTGTAGTGGCTAATTTGCTGGTATTATCGCAAAAAAAATAAAAAACCATGTTCTTTCTGGTTTTGTAAGCTAAATTAAGTAGTTTTGGATTCCAAAAGCTTAGGAAAATGCTCGTCATGTGCATATAAGTGGGATTAATGTTTTGTTGTTAGCTGTCTAGAAAAAATGGGTTGATGGAATGATTGGGAGGCTTGTTAAATGGTTGTGATTGTCCTGTCATTGTCTATGAAAAACAGTTGCTGGATATGAAGGTCTTGCTAGTTTGAGGATTGGCATTGCATATTGTTAATGAGAGAGAGGATGATGTATTCCTTGCTGAGATTTTCCTGTTTTAATAAACAGGTCTAGATTTTTGGTTGTAGTTTTTATTCAACATCAATATGAAGTACACCATTGAATTTCTATGTCAAGAGCATTAATTTCTCTCTTTGATGTTCTGGAATTGACTACATATCCCCTGTGCTATAAGCAATTAAATCGTGTCCAACAAATTTGAAGGCAATATACATGGACTTTTATTTTTATATGACATATATTTGCAGTGTTTGAAGGCATATCATGGAATGTAGTTCAATTGGATTACGGTGTCTCCAGTTAACTAATTTGAACAATTCTTTCTCTGCAGGTTGAATCGCATATTAAGTGGCTTATCACATAGGGCTGGGAATATCTATTAAATGGCCGTTATACCGTGTGGAAGCACACTGGTTGCTCAGTGGGGTTTCCGTCCACAATTAATGATATGTTCCTATATGCCAAAAAGGATAGTGAGCTCTAAATGCTGGTCAGTATGCCCTCTTCAATTTCTCCCTCATCCTCTTTCCCACAAAACACACACATGAAAGAACCAGCAATCTAGGACTAGAAGTACTGAACTAGGTAGTAGTTTGACAACCTTAGCCATGTTTTTAATGCTGCTGATATATTATGGCAATATATGTAATCAAAATTTTCAGCCTTTTGGAGTTAAGCATGATGACAGTTGATGTGCATATACTCTCTTGAGGATGAGTTGCTTGGACTTTAGCATCAAATACAGTAATTTCTTTCAATTGGTAGAGTAATTTTTGTGCTGAGTAGTTCATTGCAGTACTATTTGTTTTTCTTTTATATTTTCCCTTATATTACGTGCTTTGGATAACCTTAATTGTTAAATTATATAATGCTTTTAAACCTTTTTGCAGCCTCAAAAACAAGATGGGCTATCTAGCAGCACCAAGTTCGAGCTTATTTTCCCAGGATTCTTTTCCTATTTTATCTGTCATTGGGCCATCCCGAAGCTCACATCGTCTTAGGCGATCCCGGCTTATAGTTAGAGCTGATAGCGTGAGTATATCAATTGCATAGTGTCTGTTCACATGTGCATTGCTCTAGGTGTCCAAAGCATTACTTGTTATATTGGTTTTCAACTCACCAGCCACCTCTAATAGTCGAATTCTTTTACTTATCAGAAAATTTTTCTTTCCATTATGAATTGTTCAACATTTAGTTAAGAGCTAATATTATATCCTTTCAGGATTTCTATTCCGTTCTTGGAGTGTCGAAAAATGCAAGTAAATCCGAAATTAAGAGTGGTATGTGCTTCCCTTGCCATTGTTGATAACCACCTCATCCCTGGTCCCTGGCTTGCTTTTTCTCTACAGAGAGTATGAAACTGGTCCATTGAGCATCAATATGGTGATAAATGTTTGTTATGCTGATAAATGTTTGGTCTTGGCACCCTGTCAAGTTGCATTTCTTCTTGATCATGGATATATGCTTTAATCTGTTTGCACTTTACTGGAAGTTGAGTTGGTGACATTCATTTCCAGTTGTTTCTTTAGGGTGCTTTCATTTGATAAATTTGTGAATCATGTAATTTGTTGCGGAAGCTTAATAAACAGTGTCGTGCATGAAGTTTCATCAGAGAGCCTGTATTACTGAAATTTTTGAGTAATCTTATAGAGTGAAATGTCAAAATTGCTTGACTGGAATACTTGTGTATGACCCTTTAATTTAGGACTACTGTGTGGTTTAATGTGGACAATTGGTAATTTTGGCATTATTGATGGAAAGAAATTTTGGGATCCTTTGGTGGAAAAGTGATTTTGTAGGCTGAATCTGGATTAGACCACATTTTCTTGTTGATCCATTATCGGAAAGTTGGAAACTTAGGCTATGTTTAGTAGACCTGTTGGTAATGGAATGGAATGGAATGTAATATTATTCCATCATTTTGGAGGAGGGTTTATAATGGAATAGAATATAATAGGATAGAAGGGGAGAGTTTTACATTACATCATATTTCATCCTAAACAGTAAAAATGAGTTACCTCCGATTTAGAAGGTTTAGGATGAAATGTAAAATGATAAATATGTACTACCTATATACCCTCATTAATTTTTTATAATACCATTTATACCCTCAACTCTAATAATAAGCAGCAAGATAATACATCTCATTATTTTTATCAAAGATAGAATAGTCATTTATTATCATTATACATACATTACATTTTATTTCATTCCATCCATCTTCTAAACAACATTTCACTATATTACATTATGAAGCCTTCCATCCCTCCCAAACAACAATTTTCTAATATTACATTCATTTACGTTCTATTCTATTATAAACCATTCCATTCCATTTCATTTTCTTCTATTCTATTAAATCCTTACGTCCAACCAAACATAGCCTTTAGTAGAAAAACTTCTTGATCGTGGCTGAAAATGTAGAATTAGTTTGCTAATCGCCGTAACAGATAGAGTTGTCACTGTTTCAGTTCTATTGGAATCGTTTGACGGTAAGATTATTACGCCAAATGTTTGTCAGTGTATTTTATCCTACTTTGCATTTTTGTGCAGTGACAAACTATGGAGCAATATTCAGGTGTTGTTATGTTAGGAATCTATTTTTTCGATAAGCATATATGAGAAATCTCATTGCTAATACAAGTATGAAAACCGATTTCAGCTTGCAATTATCTAATAATAGAATTGTGTTGCTTTAGAAGAATTCTTGGAGCTCCTAACTCCAAATTACTAATGTGTTTATATCCCTTGGATTTCTTTTTGATTCTTCTGAGACATTCTAAAATTCTTTGTGCTTTCTTGTTTTCAGCTTATCGGAAGCTTGCTAGGAATTATCATCCTGATGTCAATAAGTAAGCTTCTCCAATACCGAAGCATAACTCTGTTTCATCCTTGTTCTGTTTTTCTTTGGCATCAACTTACATTTGCTGTATTATGCATGGCTTATTATTGGCCTAAGTATTTAATAAGCTCTCCATGTTTTCCATTAGGATAAATGGCCCTTAATTTTTCAGTCCCTTCGGGTTGTTCAAGACTGATGAACAAGTTAAATTTGTTCAAGTGTCGAGAAGAGCGCATGCCGTTTGATTGTATTGTTGTATTGTGAAATTTAAATCTAATTTTATTTAAATTGGAGTTGTTTAATAATTTGGAGCAATAAGGGAATTGATACTACAAATGTAAAACAGTACTCTTTTTTGATATACCTGCCTTTATTATTTTCTTACTGTAAATCTAAAACACCAAACCTTCTCTATCCTCTGGAGTTCAAGCTGACATGTAATAATGTGTGCAAAAGATTAAATTTTGAACTAACTGAAATCATGGGCATGGGCCATACTGGGATCTAATCTTTACAATGACATTGTCTCTTCATCATATGTTTAATCTTGTTCTGTTTCTGACATTCCAGAGTTGAATATGGATTAATAATTAATTATAAGTAGCGTTGTTCTTGATCTGTTCTTGCCTTCGTATGATTCGAACTGTACTATTTGCTTCTGTACTGCAGAGAGCCTGGGGCAGAGCAGAAATTTAAGGAAATTAGCAATGCATATGAGGTACAACTCGAGTCTTTTGGTCACACTGGTTTCTGGTTTATGTTTGGTTGGAGCAGCTCTTCATTTTGTTGGTCTACATGATCGGAGGATAAATTTACCGTGCAGGTCTTGTCAGATGATGAGAAACGATCTTTGTATGACAGGTACGGGGAGGCTGGTGTTAAAGGTGGTATGGGTATGGGGGTAAGTCAATATTTAACATGTTAAATAGCAGCTATGCCTTATAATTTGTAAAGATTCAAATGGTCTTCTGCCTTCTCATGAATGGATCTGTTGATGAAATCTGCCAGGATTTCAGCAGTCCTTTTGATTTATTCGAGTCACTATTTGAAGGCATGGGTGGTATGGGGGGTATGGGCATGGGAGGTAGAACATCCAGAAATAGAGCTGTTGATGGCCAGGATGAATATTACAATCTCATAATAACTTTTAAGGAAGCAGTTTTTGGAGTCGAGAAAGAAATTGAGATAACTCGGCTTGAGAGCTGTGGTACCTGCAATGGCTCTGGTGCAAAGCCAGGGACAAAGCCATCCAAATGCAGTACATGTGGTGGGCAAGGCCAGGTTGTCTCATCAGCAAGGACTCCACTTGGCATCTTCCAGCAGGTAATGACTTGCTCGACATGTGGTGGGACTGGTGAAACTTCTACCTCTTGCAGCACATGTTCAGGTGATGGAAGGGTGAGAAGAACAAAGCGCATCAGTTTGAAAGTTCCTCCTGGAGTGGACTCCGGCAGCCGTTTGAGGGTCCGATCTGAAGGTAATGCTGGAAGAAGAGGTGGGCCACCGGGCGACCTCTTTGTTGTTATTGAAGTCATTCCTGACCCAGTTCTGAAACGTGATGATACCAATATACTATATACATGCAAAGTATCATACATAGATGCAATTTTGGGTACTACAGTCAAGGTGCCGACAGTGGATGGTATGGCTGATTTAAAGATTCCTGCTGGAACTCAGCCGAACACCACACTTGTAATGTCAAAGAAAGGAATCCCTGTGCTGAACAGAAGCAACATGAGGGGCGATCAGTTGGTTCGTGTACAAGTCGAAATTCCGAAAAGGCTAGGTACTGAAGAAAGAAAACTCATTGAAGAGCTTGCAGATATAAGCAAGGGAAAAACAGCAAGCAGTAGAAGATAGTTGCATAGAGAATGTGCTATATCAGTTGGCTACAATCAATCCATTTTATCCCTCTCTGGTTGCAAGTTTTGACAACCTTGTTGCAGTGCAAACAGAAGTAGTAGCTCTCAGTCCTATGAACTTCATGTGGGGTGAGCAAATGCTTTGAATCAGTAGGAAAAGTAGAATTTATAGTCTTGATCCATATAAGGTAACCTTTTAGATAAAGGAATACTGACTTTAGGAGGACATAAAAGTTTGGATATACACTTTTCTTGTTTTGTTTTGTGCACTTTTCTATATTGAAATTTTGGAGGCTAAAATCTGTGCCAATTTAGCAACTTTCTGGTTATTGAATTTGATTATGATGGTCATTCATGAACTATATTCACCGTTTTGTTCATCTGAATCAAATGCATTGTTCTATCATCTTTGCGCCCCACTTATTAATTTATCAGGTAAACCACGGCGAGATCACGTAGCCCCTGCTGAGCTGAATTAGTCGTATTGAGCCGGAACAGTGAACTTTACTACTGAAAAGATGAACAAAGCCAAGCATGTAAAGTGAGAAATGTTTCTGATGTACCTTGTCATGGGTAATTTGTTGAAGTACGATATGTAAAAGGTGATAATGGGGTGAGAGAGGCTCGAACTCTCGACCTCAGGATAACTCAGAAGCTATGAGACCTACGCGC
>JANZXR010000170.1:32722767-32748901 GCA_027575705.1 Erythroxylum echinodendron | reverse complement strand
AATTTATTTAATTAAAAATAATTTATCTTTAAATTTTATCTAATATGTAATTATTATCGGTGATAAAAATATAACTATATTAACATTAATAATCAAACAAGTTTTTGTTTTTGTTTGAAAGAAAAATTGAAAAAAAAAATTGAAAACTAAAATTAAAAACTACAAAAGAAAAACAGAAGTAGAACCACACGACCCGCTTTTGTTTTTCAATTGTCAGTTGAAACTTTTGCTTCATTTTTTTATGGTCATTTTTGGAATCGATTATGCCGGGTCGTCATATATTCATCTTTTGATTGATATTTAGCAAGATGGATTAAAGCCTCCGTATGTTAAAAATGAATCATTGATGTGAAGCCGAAGTAAAAGGTGGACCAGAAGCAGAAAAAGATGGCAACTTTTGCCTCTTTCTGGTGCTGAAAGAGAGGATATGAGGAGAATCAAATGTACCTAGAGAACCAATACAAAAGGTTTACGTATTGGATCGCACTAGAACACGGAACATTGTCCCATTTTTCAACCAACACAGTCAGTACTCTGAACAGTAGAAAATTCATAACATTGTTGACTGGCAAATGGGATTATGATAAAAACCTACACAACCCCAATCTGAACTAGCAAAGTCATCGATACAGGATATCTTGACAAGAATACATTAACATCTACAGGAATTAGGCAATGTCGGTATAATATGTCCATTCCTCGCAATTTAAACAGTATGTGCAGCACTTGACACCATTTCGCTTCATCAAGCAATGTATTATGACGAACATCACATCAATCCTCTCCCCTTGTAACTCCTAACCCAAAATTCTAGACCAACCATCCAAGAAGGCGATATTTATGAATTTGGAACACAATTGGCTCTTCTATTCAACATTTTGGTGGGGGCCGGAGTAGACAATGACTTTCCAATAAAAACCCCAGAACAGAGATGTAGGCTGTAGTTACAGTGTTGTTCCTCCACCATCCGACATAAGGGAAGCGGCAGCTGCAGCAGCAGTGGGCACCACCCCTGTAGAAACACCTGGCTTTGAAAGGTGCAAGAGCCTGCAGAAAATATGCCAAGCAATAAAGTTAAATACTCTACCTTAGCATCAAAATTCAACAACAGACAATTAGCAATTTTCTTATCATGCACTCCCATCTTCTCGTTCTTCCTTTTATAGTGTCACCTTGTCCTAAAATGAAAAAGTTATTTTGCTACAACCAGATGATCTACAAGAATCATTCATTCATATTATTAAATTTCACACCATTTCTACCACATCTTTTATAGAAGAGAGCTATTAACATAAGAAATCTTTATCCAATACCTTATCCAAGAAATCAATCATTCAAACAAATCATAACACTTACGGTGCGAGATATTCACAGAATGACGACATTGCAGCAACAACTTCAGAATAATTTTCCGATGTTGCTGGGGATGTTACTTCAACCATCTGTATTCCAGGTGTTACGGGTACAGCTTCATCTGTTGCATGTAATTTTAGCATCTTATTAACAGAGGAAACTCTTACAGTTATCCGAGCACCTCTCTTGAAATGGAATGCAAATCCCACTCTCAGCAGCTCATGGTCTAATTTGTAACCAAGGGCATAGAATAAGCGAAGCACATTTTTGCTGGCCTTACTCTCCACCATGGTCCTCACAAGAACCGATATTTGATCTGCACCAGCACCCCTCATTGCACCCCCAACATGTTTAACAGTCCTGCAAAATCAAATATAAGTGTAAAAACACACAAAAGCCAGCAGATCTGAAGTTAACATTACTTGTTGCACGCCCAACATGTTTTAGCAGTCCTGCAACAACCAACATAAGAATAAAAACACACAAAAGCCAGCAGATCAGAAGTTAGCATACCAAGTGGGCTCAGGCTGCTCAAGATCACACAATAACCGAACTTCAGATGTAACATGCCCTGAAAGAGTGGGAGTACACGTTGTTTCCAACTTAACATAAAGGCATCAACCTCATCAACTAGCATTCCCAAGTGAGTATCTACTAACCAAGGTTAGGGCCACTTTTGAGGCATAATTCATGTATCCTTAACCGTTCCTTATGAACACCACAAAGACCCTGAAGCAGAATCTCAAGGGCCTCAACGTGCTGCATGAAAAAAGATTGCAAGTACATGCAAAGAAAAGAATAAACAAGAGAAAAGAAGTTTCAGAAAATATTTTTAAACACTCGAGGCACAGACATACTCAAGACGGAAAATCTATAATCAACAATTGATTTCTAAATATGATAAAGGTCAACCTCCACGAGTAACTCATTTTACAAGAGGCAAGATGAATACCCACAAACATATTCATGAATTCCCAAATATAGCCCCAGTAAAGTTTCTAGTGGAAAACACTCCATTTCTAGGGTCTATACTCCAGATTTGGCATTTCATACCCATGCACAAAACAAAACAGATTACACTCTATTTTCACAAGCTAACCAAGACAAGTTTGTCAATTTATTGCTAACTATAGAAGTAAAATACAAACTAAAAAATAACAGGTCTACAAGGAAATATGTACGAACTCCAGTTCCCTTCAAAAGATCTCTCAAATCATTCAGACTCAATCATATCAAGACAAGATTACAGCATATATTTTGATGTAACAATGGATCAGATTCCTGGCTTGTATTATCCATAGAGAAAGATCGCACAGTTTGTTCAACCTTGATCATTGGCAAAATAACCATCATCTCTATCATCACAAAAGATTATAAATGCAAGAAAGTTTGCTGAAACATTTTCAGCATCAGTCATTTGAAGAAAATAATCATTAAAACCACCTTTAACCAAAAGTTCAAATCTCATGACAGATGAGATGAACAAAAGTGATGATAATTTAAAACTTTACAAAATGCAAAATGACATAGGCATCCTGAATCAACAAACCAATCTATGATGTGTGTTTACATACAAAGGAACGGACTCCTGGCTTGGATTCTCCGTAGAGAAAGATTGCTGAGTTTATTCAGCTTCAATAATTTGGGGGAAATAATCATCACATTCATCTTTAAGATACATGCTCTTACACAGCATGTCTTCAAAGTATAGCAAAATAAAAATGATGTGATAAAACACAAGTACACACAAGAAGAAAACAGATACTCCAATAAGACACTGTGACCAAAAGGAAAAGCAGAACAGAAACTATGTAATGGATTTTCAAATTAGTTGAAAAAGATGGATCAGATTTCTGGCTTGGATTCTCTGTAGAGAAAAATCGCTCAGTTTATTCAGCTTCGATCATTTGGGGAAATAATCATCACTTCCATCCACATAGTTAAAATTACGTCCTTAAAAATCCAGAATAAGAAAAACTACAAACTCTAACCGTCACTCTCAATGCACATAACAAACAATCAGGTACAAGAATAACAACAGTACATCAACTCGCAGAAGAACATCGCTAGAGTAAGATCACTTACAGCAACAAATTGCTCAACATAATCTAATTACCCCCTTTTATACTACATGACATCTCAAGGATTAACTATGATTCCACCAACTGACACTTTACAAGTTAAGCAACGAAGCATTGCTTAAACTAATACTATAACGAAAGAAGTGAAAAATCGGCTTATAAAAAATCAACCTGGGTCTCTATTATCCCCTGTACCACGCACTCCATGCTTACACAAAGTATCCGAGAGCCCTGTAGTTATATCCATCGTTGAAATCAGACTTTAAAAAAGCTATGAGGAAACAAAATCGCAATAAATTAACATCGCAAAATAGACTTTCAAACGCTAAAATTAGGAGAGAGAAAAAAACTGAAAGTGGGGGATTTGCGTATTCTCTCAGACAAATGCCTCGATTCGTCGTCAGGGGAAAAATGGAATGGATTATAAAATCGGACTCGTCATCTTGTTTGGATCATCACCGAGAAACACAATCCTCCCCCCAATCTATCACTGAGAACCCATTTCAAAGGAAATAAAAGCAAGCAAATACAAAACTTGAAAACACCTGAAGAGAACACTAACACATTCAAAAGCATTTACCTCAAGGACGGTGACGACAAGGGGCAAGGGCTGTGCAAGTGATGGGACGAATCGGAGGGGAGTGTGTTTATAAGGGGAATAGGGTATTGCAATTAGGGTTTCATGTGAGTGATGAAGCACCTATTTTGCTCGGTTTTAATACTACGTATTTATTGTGCTGGTGAGAAGCAAAAGTATTTTTATTATTAATTTTAAAAAATAAATATAAAAAATGATTATCTATTTATATACTTTTATTTCTTATTTATTAATAATAATTTTCTTTATTTACCTTAAATAAATAAGTAAATAAGCTACACATTGTAACGAATAAAGCCCAAAAAATATTTTGCTTTTTATATACTTTCTCTATTTTTCCTTTTTCAATTTTTATTTTCTCACATTGATCTTTTATTTTCATTATTTGTGCTTATGGATCATCTTCTTTGTGAATAAATATATAAATTTTACTTAAAAGTGGATAAATAAAGAGAAATTAAAAAAAGATAAAAGATAAATAAAAACGCAAGCAAATATAGAGAGAAGAAGCATCACATGAGGCTTATAATGATAGGTATTGTAATTATCATGTTTTAAAAATTAGATCAAATCAAATGTCAAACTTATAAATAAGAAATTTAACATTAAAAAGGTTTAATTAGTATAGTATCAGATATTTTAAAAATTAATTAAAATTTTAAATTTTAAATTTTAATTAAAAAATTATCTTAATTCATTAAAAATTTAAAATGTAATTAAAAATATTAAATAAAAATTAATTGATTTACTTTAATTTATAAAAATTTAATTTATAAAATTTAATTAATTAATTAATTAATAACTTGATATATTTTTAATAATAAAACATTAAAATAAATTAAAAATTGAACTAAAAATTAATTAATTTTTAAACTATTGATTATTATAATAATTATTATTATATTTGTTTAGCTATGATGATAAGTCAGATCACAATCATTTAAAAACAATAACATCAAAAGAAACAACTACCATCAATCTATAACCGGATCAGATATCAGTTATAATATTCCTATCATATTTTATTAAACTGCGTTGTAGCCTATAACCTGGCTTGTTGACTTTTAACTGAATTAGACTGAATTTCCCAATACTACTTTAAAGCAGTACTAGTGTTTCTTTCTCATCGATTTAATTTATCTGATCACTGGCTTATTACCACCAAATGTATTAGGCAACAAACACAAAGACAGTGCGAAGTGAATGAAATTTGATAAGATTACAAATGATATTAGCAAAATGAGAGGACCAACCAAATTGAACATACACAGCCAAAACTTTGGGTCTCAATGTTACTGGTTTCGTGACTCTATTCTTTATTCTCATCTGTGTTTCCACTATCACTCAACTGGAGCTGGACGGAAATTAGAATCAGGAAACTTGAAAGCCGCCTCTCACATGACAACTCCAAGGCCAGTGTTGCTGTTCCAGTTGCAACAGAACAGCACAGCTACCTGTTCAACGCCGGAAAATTGACCTTTTGGGATTGATCATCGGTGAATTCAAGAGAATTCCACTGCTGTTTACTGTTTCAAAATCCCTAAGATCTGTCATTGTTGCCTCCTGCATTCGGACTAGAAACCTCGGCCTCGTGGGTGGTTGGACGTTTCATCTCCTCTTTTATATCAGATGTTTCAATCACACTTTGTTGTTTAGTAGGTTGCTGTCTGCTTTCCCATAACTTTCCAGTCTTTCCAATTGCAAGAATCAACTCCAGTTGTTTTTGTTGTTGTTCCTACAACAGAAAAAAAGAAAATGAAGATCAAACAACAGTATTTCAAACTCGCATCATAAATCGTAATAACCTCCATATCTGATCATTAATGAAACTTACGCTTCTCATAAAAGTTAATATATATAGATTCTTCTCCTTCTTTACTCATCTAACATTATTATATGGAAAAGTGTCCTAGTTAGGGCATTCAACTTGCAAAGCATAGCAGCGCTACTATGTAATAAACAAATAACACGTTTTCCTAATCTGGCTATGCACTTTCAAATGGCACCAACTAATGTTAGGCAGGTCATCAAAGCTTGGCAACCTATTTGAAAGTGAACTTGGCATAGATAATACAGCCCATTAACGTCTAGAAGCCGAAAAATCACTAGAATTCATCTTTCAATGGCAGATGATTTGAGGAACATAAGATGCAGATATTTTGGGATAAAGTTTGCTGTTCGAGTCAAGGAGAGTTGTCCACCGTTCATTTGGCTCAAAAGGGGCAGAATATGTGCCAAATTTTATAATATAAACTCCAGATACACAATTATCATACAGCCAGCAGATGCAATATTTACAGTTGAATTTTACCTGCATTGCCAGCAAAACCTTCTGAATTTCTTTAAGTTCCTTTTCGAGAATATCTTCTTGTATTGCTAATGCTCGAGTTGCCTCGGAATTCTTTTGGGCCAAAGCTGCAGCCTTCAAAAGAAAAAAAGTTCAAATGCAAGTAAGCCGATAATCTTATATAAAAAAGAAGAAAGAAACTTTGCTTTTACAAAATGAAAGCTTACATCACTTCTTCCATGAAATTTAATGGACCAAATAAACCAAATGCCAAATCCTAACAAGTTTTGGGATTACTAACATGCAAAGAGAGTATCGCAAAAGAGCAATTCATTGTTTGTGGAAACATGAGATAAATAGCGATTCTGAACAGTTAGGACTTTGGGATAACCAATTGAGCACTCTAAATTACACTACTTTTGCCTCCCTGAGGATTATTCCGAAGCTGCATAATATCTAACCAAAACTCATTCAAACATGAAGGACTGGATGCTATGTTGTTAAAACACCTTGATGAGCAGCCTCCAAAACAGGCAAAGAAGTAACAAGTAGTTTTAGACAGTTAACCATAAATCCAAGTGTAAAATCCTCCTAATCTTCATAGACCAATGAATAATGATATAGGAAAAACACATGTAACTTATCCACGTGAGGTCACAACATTTGACTTTGCCACTGAAATGCATTACAGTATTTTGTTCTCCTATCAGATTAGGTGACCATGTCAAGTCAAAGAATCGTAGAAACCTAAACTCTTAAATGAACCATAACCAGTTAATCACCCAGCCATTGTCTCCATGTCACAATTTCTGATAACCACTCAACCGCCTGTCCCCCCTTTCCTCTATAATAAGGCTCCATGCTCAATTATACAAAATGAACTGCTCAGATGAGAAAATTAAGGATCCAATTGTCGAAATACTTTCATCTTTGGATCCAATTATAACTGTAAACAATGCAGTATCAGTAGCAGATGCGAACAGGTCAAATTCACTGCATAGAGCTTACAGGATACACAGTTAAGAAAGTTAATAATTTCGTGATATCACATCGACAGTATTTAAGGCTCCTCATAGATTCCATACAAATCTTCCCAGAAGGTGGGGAAAGGTAAAATTTAGAAACAAGTACCATCACTAAATCTTCTCCAGCATCTCTGATCTTCATTGCTATCCACAGTATCCCTAACATAAAAGTTCTCTATTCTAGCTTTTTGCACATTCAACTCTTACAATACATTCACAAGAAACCTGAATTACTAAACCTGCACTTCAATTTGTAGCCTGCTTCTTCTCAAATCAATCTTCCAATGACTCTTCAGGACTGTCTAATTCGCAACAACTTCTAAAGAACTATCAACAAAGAAATCAGACGAATTGTTATACCTCAGCAATGGGATGTTTCAAAGCTTTCCTTGTAACGCGAAATCGAATCCCCAACTTCTCAAGCTGTCTCGACATAACCCTAATTATTGTAGCCGAGCTCCGCAAATCCTCCTCC
This sequence comes from Erythroxylum echinodendron, assembly GCA_027575705.1. Lineage (NCBI taxonomy): Eukaryota > Viridiplantae > Streptophyta > Magnoliopsida > Malpighiales > Erythroxylaceae > Erythroxylum > Erythroxylum echinodendron. Next base: position 32,741,082 of record JANZXR010000170.1, on the reverse strand, counting down.
AATTTCTCAATCCGGCCCACTAAATTCACACTCTCGCCGCCGCGTCCAACCGTAGCGCCACAAATCCGTCTCCATTGCCGCCTTCTTATCCACGACCCAATCGCCATACCACCCACCATCACCACCGCTCCCCAAACAAGCACCTTGTTGCCCCCCCAAAACCCACTTTTGTGGTTAAACACCGATTTGTTCAACGCGTAGCTGACCATAACCACCGCTGACGACAACACACACAGCAACTCGGCGACCGATAGAAAAGCGTCGAGGCTAAAACTATCGGAGCTCTGAATTGGCAACTCATCGTCCGATTGGTATGCTCTGATAAATGAATTAAAGGGCTTGAGTTGGGCGGAAGTTGAAGAAATTTTAAGAATTTTGGGACTGTAATGGAAATATGGAGAGTGAGAGAGAATTGGGAAGGAGATATTAGAGTTTCTTGCTCTGACGCGCCCGGCGGAGGCAGCGGTGAAGACGGTGGTGAGGTAGAGAGTGGCGGCGGCGGTGGTGGTCGTGGTGATGCGAGGAGATGAGTGAGTGAGGACTGCCATCGTCGTTTTGGGTGTGAGGGCGTACCGTTTTGAGTTCACTTAGGAAGTTGGGGGTCTTAGAAGGAGAGAGGACATAGCTGCGGAGAGACAGAAGGAATGGGCTACGGCAACGAGTTAAATGGTTGGCGCGCTTAAGGAATATCGCCCCGTTTTATTGTTATAGATGTTAATTAAAATTAGCTGTATGATGATAGCTGTTTATATATAAAATAACTTATAATGATATAATTTTAAAAAAATTATAAAAGTATAAATTTTTTAGTATTTTATTGAATATTTTTAATTAAATAAAATTTTTAATCTAATCAAAATTTAATTTATTTTTATTTATGCTTTATAAGTTTTTGAATTATTAAAATAAAATAATTAAAATTAAAATGTCTAAATTAATAAAGATATAGAAAATAAATTTTATAAATTATTTGTCATTATTAATTATTGGATGATAAGTATGAGTACGACTACCGGAAAAAAATAACATACCTAAGTAATTTCTGAAATAAATATATACACGAAAAAGACATGATATTGTCTCAATAAACTGTTGATGATCACCAGTTTGGCAAAATTAAACCTCAAAGACGATAAACATTAACAATGGCGAAACGATTCAAGCTTAGACTGTCTCGAGTGATCCCGTCTTTCCAATCTTGTCGCTCCATGGACCATCTTCTTTGCCATGAAATCATGTTCCTTCATTTCTCAAGCTTACCCCGGTGCTCGACCTCCTCCCACTGTCCAGAACATGTTACCATTCCATCATCAAATGCCATGTCTCATCGGCATTCATGTCCATTGGCTGCGGTTTAAGTTCAAAGTCCACCAACAATGAAGTTTCATTGGGAAAAAGAAGATAAATGGCATGTGATAGCTAAATTTTACGAAGAAACAAAGGGGTTAGTTTCATCTTCCAAGAGCTTTTTAACATAGGGCACAATGATCAGCCAAAAAACTTTAATAGTTGATAACATAAAACGCTAATGTAGAATAACTTATTCAAAATCAATTCGTTGGGTTGAATAAGTTAACTCAATGAGCTCATAACTAAATAATTTAAACAATTTTTTTATAAAGTCAGCCAATCGATTTGGATCAATCAATTATTTTTTGACTGATCAACTAACAACCAAACAGAAAATATCTACGCATGTTAGTTTGTTGGTTGTAAGTGAATGAAATCTTCTAAATTATGATTTTAACAGGAATCAGTTAGGTCTAGTCTGACCCAATCTTTTAAAACAATTAAATTAAAAAGGAGAAATAATGATGTTTCTTTAAAAAAGTATCATTTTTATATAATTGTTGAATTTTAAATTAGGTCAAATCTGAATAACCTGAACTTGAGATTAAGCCTAATGTAAGATCCAATTAACTTAAACCTAACCTATTAACTTATATAGACTGAGTTGGGCCGGCTCAATCCACTTTATATAGGTTAATAAGGCTCAAGTGTCACCCTTATATATAAAGTTTTAAAGAAGAGGAATGCATAAATTTTTAAATACACATTAAAAATTCTTAAAAGTTAAGTGAGTTTGTTTAAAAATAATTTAAACTTAGAAGTTTTAGATTATTTAAATTCTCAATAAATTAGTTATAAATAATATTTTATTATTTATAATATTATAAAGCAATTAAAAATGAAATTTTTATTAGCACTTTAAGTTGAATTCATCCCATTAATTCGTTCAAAATACCTTAATTTCATATATTTAATGAATTTACTTGAAACTTTAAAGAAAAAACGCATAAATTTTCAAATACATATCATGTTTCTTATAACGAAGTAATAATTAAAAATTAAATTATATGTTTTATTTTATTTTAAATTTAAGTGATCGATTAAATTTAAATAAAAATTTTTAGGTATTTCCAAATTCTTAAAAAATGTTCTAATTAGTTCAAAACAACTTATAAATAACATTTTAACTAATTAAGAACTTAATTTTTATTAACACATTAGATTGAACATATAGGGATTAATTAATTTTAAAGTATTTAATTTTTATAATTTTTTATTCAATGTCTAACTTTTAAAATTTTTTAATTAAGTGACTGATCTTTAAAAACTTTAATAATTCAATTCCAAACGATAATTTTTGTTGATTAACAAATAGATGAACATCCAAGTATTATTTAGTAGGAATATCACATTATTAAAAATAACAAAATTTAATTAAAATTTGGTTCGTATTCAAATATTTAAATTCAATTTCTAATTTGATTAAAGATGATAAAAACAGTCAAATCCAACTTAAAGTTAAAAAAAATAGTTAATTGAGTTTTGAATTATAAAAAAAATTAGACTAATCTCATTAGACTTATTATTATCCTAAAATCTTATCTCCGTATCTAATTATATAAATTGAAATAGGTTCTACATAAAACTCACGTACTAAATTTTAAAAATGATATATTTAAAAGTGCCTAATCTTTTATGATAATTTCAATTCAGTGTTAAAATTTTCAAATTGTCTAATTAAGTGATTAATATTTTAAAATAATAATAATTTAATTAAAAATTTATTTTTGATAATATAACATATCTATTAAATGTCACCCGAGTGTCTATCTATTAATTACATCAACAATTGTCAAGGACCTGTTCAGACTTGGGCTTGAGTGCCTCGATCGGCTAAGCTAAGACAAGCCAATTGTCATCCTTCAAGTCCACGAGCATGCAATCTCGAAGATAATGGAAATCAATAAATATAAAAAGGTTGAGAATAAATATAATTATTACAGGAATGATAGTTGATTAAGATAAAGAAATGATTATTATTTTCATTGATAATAATTAGTTTATAAAAAATATTTTAATTAATTAATTATAAAATAAATTAAATTTTAATTAATAAATGAATTATACTTTAATTAATTACAATATTTTAATTAATGAATTAATTATGTTTTAATTAATTATATTGCAATTAATTAATTAATTATAATATTTTATTTAATAATAATATTTTAATTAAATATAATGTAATTAATTAAGTAATTATTTAATAATTTAATTAATTTTATTGTAATTAATTAATTAATTAATTAAAATATAATTAGTTAAATTATTATTATTACTTAATTAATTACATTAATTAATTAAAATATTTTAATTATTAAATAATAATATTTTAATTAAATATAATGTAGTGTAATTAAATAATAATAATATTTCAATTAATTATATTGTAATTAATTAAAATATTTTAATTAATTATAGTGTAATTAATTATTTAATTAATTTCACCATAAATTTGATTATTGAAATTAAAGCTTTAATTATAAAATTATTTGACTCATAATTATATCTTTTTTCTATCCTCTATATATAAAAAATTACAAATATACCAATCACTCTCATTCTTCTAGATTATGAAAAGAATGGATGATTGCTCAAAATGAAACTCTTAAGTCTTCAATAATAAGTTGATACCAAACATCAATTTTTATTTCATACCCATATTTATTTTTTCATACCTTCAAACAAACACCCCTCAGTTCTTTACCAAAATCAACATGAAACACGCCAATTGTTGTCATCTGCTTATGTCTGTTGTGCTTTAACTAACTCACTTCAACCTAATCTTGTTGCCTACCCATTTCGAATTGCAATATTATTCCTTGTCTCTTGTGATGAATTAGTCTTAATATAATATATGCTTGGTGTTAGGCTCGATGATTTTTTATTATCGAAGGTTCAATTTCATATAAAGTCATATGAAACCTACTAGATATAACCGAAAAATATATTTTGTGGCATTATTGAAAGGAATTGGGACCCCAGCCGACGATGAGTATGAGTGTCATTAAATCCCACCTAACACACCAACCACAAGCAAGAATCTGTGATCGTTAAAGGGCATCATGGTATGTGACTATGTGGCCTCTTTTAAAACCTTGCACGAACTAGTGTTGTACAATATTTAAGAATATTTCGAAAGTGAACATTTATTTCCATTAATTATTGATTTATTAATAATTTAATTTTAAATTACTAATTTTTAAAATAGTTTTATAAAATATTAAATGTATTTGATTATTTGTCAAATATATTTAAAACATTTTCTCTCATCTCCAAAAGTAGCAACTTGCCTATTTCTTCAGGGTTGAAATCCCATGTTCTTGTTATGATGTTTTAACTCTTTATTACTTAATCTAATCCACATATTTTCGTAGATTCCATAAAAATGTATAGTTAAAATTTTATGAAATTAGGTAAGAACTGATTAATTAAAATAAAAGATATAATCTCATTTTTTCATGCCTTCTTACATGCTCCAAAAAGGAATATCCCATTGTTGCTCGAATGTGCCGTCCTCGGGGGACCATCAAAGTTAAGGAACAAGATTTCGTATCATACTAACAAAATTCAATGTTTTAAAAATTAGAAAAAAAATTAAATTAATAAGACAAACGAATTTTTAAGGTTTAAAAGATTTAAACAGTATTAAATAGTCATAAAATTTCTTAATTTTTAAATAAAATTAAAGATTTTGAAATATGAATAAAAAATATTATATACGTATATCAAAAATTTTGAAGACTAATTTAAAAAAATATCAAATAAAAATTGATTGATTTATCATGATTTATAAAAACTAAGTACTTTATAAAAATTGACCATTAATTAATAAATTCATCAAATTTTAACAACAAAATTTATTAAATTAAATTGAACCAAAAAGTTAAAACTTAAATCGAAAAGTTAGACTATTCAAAATTTTACAGTTAAATCGATGATAAAACTCTTAATTATTATTCTTTGAACATGAATACATAATAAATTATTGTGCATAGAAAATAATTTGTACGTATTTTAAGTAAATTATTAATATTTATAAATTAAATGTATTTTTAAAAATTTGATATATCGACCGCACTACTACCCTGAAAACGACATGTCGTACTCGTAATTCCATCAATTATTGGCGGATATTTCCTACCAGAGGGATTAAAGACATAAGCCACGCTACTTATATTGATTGGTTCAGTTTTGTTACTTTTTATAAGTTTTGAATTTTAAATTATTGTGTTAATAAGCTTCTATATTAATTAATTTATTAATGATGATTTAGATTGACTTTTTCTCTTAATTTTAAATTACTTGTTCAACAAATAGTTTTTTAAATTATAAGATTATAGAAAAAATTACCAAATAATATTAGCTTTATATTATTCTTCAATTTAATAACTTATCAACAATTTAGATAAATCATTATATTAACATTAAATTATAGCTAAATATAATTTATTTTTAAAATCAAGTTATTGCCTCTATAAATATTTTTAAGTTTTATGTTGATAATTTATTAAGGATGTTTTATATTGATTTTATCCATTTATATTAAACTATTCATCACAATAATTTATTTAAAGTGTGGGATTGAAAAAATCAATTATTAAAAAATTCAACCGGCTCAGCCGATTCAATCGTAATAATCTTAAATTGTCAAATTTTTATGTTTGATTTATTTTAAAAACTCGTGTTGTTAAAATTTCATCAATTTATTAATTTTATTAAATTAATAAATTCTTATAAACTAAAATAAATAAATAAATTTTCATTTAACATTTTTTTAATTAAATCTTAAAATTTTGGATAAGTAAGGACAATCTTTTTCAATCAATATTTTAAATTTTTAAATTTTATTTAATTTTTAGAACTTTTTAAAATTTTAAACTTCGTATCTTACAGATTTAACTTCTAATATAATTTTTAAAACATTGGAAAAATAATATTAGCGAATATTAGTATCAGTTTTATATTATTCCCAAATCTAATAAGTTAGTAACAATTTAATTAATTACCATATTAGTACTAAATTAGAGGCAAGGAAAGTGTACCTAACCACGTAGTTAAGTATATGATAATATTAAAGTATTATAGTTGGTAGGTAATGATACATTGTATACATATTTATGAGCACATATGGGTCTGCGGTTGGTGGGTTTTGTCATTACTCATTTACCAATCATACTGTTGACCCCGGGTGATCACGTGACCTGAACAAGCCAAACTCCCAACTTGCTGTTTCATCTTTATTGTGTTGAAATTACTGGACTACCCCTCCTAGCCCCAACAACCATCTTTGACGATTGAAAGTCCGCCAAACCCCTATATAAACCCTCTGCGTCGTCACCTTCCCCTCACCCACTCGTTCCCTATTTTCTGGATCCTCCTTTGACTAGCTTTTTCTATCTAGCCTTCTCTATAGAGTGTTGAAGGAGAAGAGCGTTGAGAGGAAGTTTTGAGAAAAATGGCTATGTCGACTCTTTCTTCCAAGTCTGTGTACGGAAAAAGTGACCAACTTTCTCATGAACCGAACCTCGGACGCCAGCAGCAACAACGGCCCGCTTTCTCTCTCTTTTCTACGACACAAAAATGTGGAAGACTTCCTTTGATCGCCGCCGTACACGCCGCGGAGCCGGCGAAGAATCCGTTGGCGGTGAAGCAGTCCGCCGCTGTGGCGCCAGGGACTGGGAAGTGGGCGTTGGACAGCTGGAAGACGAAAAAGGCTTTGCAGCTTCCTGAATATCCCGATGCCTGTGAGCTTGAATCGGTTTTGAAGACTATCGAGGCGTTCCCGCCGATTGTTTTCGCCGGAGAAGCTAGGAACTTGGAGGAGAGGCTTGCAGAGGCTGCCATGGGGAATGCGTTCTTGTTGCAGGGTGGTGATTGTGCTGAGAGTTTCAAGGAGTTCGGTGCTAATAATATAAGGGATACTTTTAGAATTCTGCTTCAGATGAGTGTTGTGCTTATGTTTGGCGGTCAAATGCCTGTCATTAAGGTTAGATCTATCGAGATTGTTCAGTTATTTCAATTCTATGGTTCATGATTCTGGATATTCTTATAATTCAGCTTGCTATAGTTATGATTAAGGATAAAACATGGTGGGTGTTGGTTAAGATTAAAAATTGAGCTGAAATTTGTCGTCCTCTGCTTTACTATTGTGTAGTTATTTCCTCAGATTGCTAGAAAATAACATAATTGAGATTCCTGGTTGGTTTAGGTGGGAAGAATGGCTGGTCAATTTGCAAAGCCTAGGTCCGATCCTTTTGAGGAGAAAGATGGAGTGAAACTGCCAAGCTACAAAGGGGACAACGTGAATGGAGATTCTTTTGATGAGAAGTCAAGAATTCCAGACCCACAGAGGCTGATAAGAGCCTATTGCCAATCTGCAGCAACTCTCAACCTTCTTAGGGCCTTTGCAACTGGAGGGTATGCTGCAATGCAGAGAGTTACGCAGTGGAATCTTGATTTCGCGGAACACAGTGAACAGGGAGACAGGTATGCAGGATTATGTTTACGTTGCTTGGAGTCTCACTTAGATCTTTTGTATGATTGTACATCATTATGAAGCTACTGTCATTTGGTAATTGCTAATGTTATGTCCACTTTTCCGGAGTTTGCTTGTTGGATGTGTACCGGGGATTTTCATGTTTATAATTTCTGCTTCTGTTTTGTCATTTAGGTACCAAGAATTGGCTCACCGAGTAGATGAGGCCTTAGGATTCATGGCTGCAGCAGGACTTACAGTGGAACACCCTATTATGACAACTACTGACTTTTGGACGTCACACGAGTGTTTGCTTTTGCCCTATGAACAAGCCCTTACAAGACTGGATTCCACATCTGGCCAGTACTATGATTGCTCTGCTCACATGCTTTGGTGCGGAGAGCGAACCCGTCAGCTTGACGGTGCCCATGTTGAGTTCCTTAGAGGAATTTCTAATCCTATTGGCATCAAGGTGCTTAAAATGCAACTCTATTTTATCAATAATTGATCCTTTTTATTACTAATGATACAGTTCAGAACTAATCACCTTCGTAAGTGAGAAGAAGTGAAATTTGTTGATGAGAAATCAAACTTGGTTTACCTGCATAAACTGAACTATGAACCTATTCCCTTGTGTAGAAGTTGATAATTGAGACACCTATTTGAAAATTATACTAAAATTTTACCATTTATACCTGAAATGTAGTTGAAACTAACTTATTCATGTTGGAATTTGTTAGAACATTCAGGTAGTTGTTTAAAGAGCAATTGTTCTATGCATGTCTCATTGATGTCTATTAAGATTTATTCTCCGAGTTCAATCCCATCCAACAACTTAAATTTTTGAGAAAATGGCTTTTAACTTGGTATCATAAGTTTATGTGATTGTGAGGTATCATGTTCAGTTTACATTTCCTTCATTTATAGTCGATATAGGTCTATTCTTGGGCCACACTTAAGGGCTAAATTTTTTGGATCAAATGGTTCATCGTCAATATTACACATATCTTCCTTTTGTGTCTGTCCCATCTAACAACAAAAGCTTGTGGCTGAAAACACTACTTCTGATGCAGGTGAGCCAGAAAATGGATCCAAGTGAGCTAGTTAAGCTTATTGAAATCTTGAATCCGAACAACAAGCCAGGAAGAATAACAGTTATCTGCAGAATGGGTGCTGAGAACATGAGAGTCAAGTTGGCCCACTTGATCAGAGCAGTTCGTCGGGCAGGACAGATTGTGACATGGGTCTGTGATCCAATGCATGGAAACACAATTAAGGCTCCATGTGGACTCAAGACGCGTCCCTTCGATGCAATTTTGGTATGATCCGGCATCCTATTTTTTCTTTTCCAATTATGTGTTACAAGTTAGTTAATGAGAAAACTTGTGTGTAAACTAATAGCCTTAAAGCATCCAAAAAATTGAACTATGTCTCTGCATGTAAATTCATTGCTGAAATTTGGCTAAGTCAGTGTTTGAGATATATAGTAAAACAAATGCAGAAAGACTACTAGTTATATACCTCTTGAAATGTCATGTATGTGAAAAACATCTTGATAATGATTTTACCAATAAGTGGATGTTGGAATGTGCCATCTTTGTTCGATATTGCGAATTTGAGAAAGAACAAGGAGTGATCAGAAATCGAGTTTTGAACTTGTGATCTTAGTTTAGTCCGTTGAGTTTGGCATGCCAGTTGGCTCAGAAGGCCAGTTTTTATTGCCACAAGAGAAACTGTTTTCATGGAAAGTATCACTTACGTGCATTCTTGTAATCCTTGGCTTTAATGTTGATTTTGTTTCCAGGCTGAGGTTCGTGCATTCTTCGATGTTCACGAGCAAGAAGGAAGTCATCCTGGAGGAATCCACCTGGAGATGACGGGCCAAAATGTGACTGAGTGCATCGGAGGATCTCGAACAGTCACTTTCGACGACTTGAGCTCTCGCTATCACACACATTGCGATCCAAGGCTGAATGCTTCGCAATCTCTTGAACTGGCATTTATAATTGCGGACAGACTCAGAAAAAGGAGGATTGGAACTCAACGACTGCTTTCATTGAGCCAGTAGGCATGGAATTATGGCTCAAGGTTTTGCATTGTCCTATAGATTTGCTATAAATTGTTTTGTCTCAAAACATAATTATTGCAAATTGGAATCTCAATGGTTTCTGAACTATTATGAACTTCATTTGTTCAAGTATTGAGTTTCTGGATTGAGGCTACAATGTTGTTGCTCTTTGTAGTTGAAAATGTTTAGGATTATACTTCATGAATGAAGTTTGATGGAGATGCTTTGAGATTTGTCAATTAAAACAAATAAAATTAAGTTCTATTGTAGGATTGTATGCATTTTTCTTATTTGAAATGTTATTGATTTGCGCCTGATGGAAAAGTTATCATGTGAGTGTAAAAGCCTTAATTTGAGCAATATTTTATAAAAACAGACTAAAAATTAAACCGGTAAAACAAAAGGTTTAATCAGTATTAGAAGGTTGTAAAATCGTTTGATGATTAAATAAAATTAAAATTTTTTAAATATTATTGAAAAATATTATAACTTAAAGTTTAATTGAAGAAGAAAATTGTTAAATGAAATTAATCAATTTTTTTAGTTTATAGAAATTAATCAAATTACGGAAATTAATTGATTAATTAATAAAACAGTCGTTTTTAACAAAAGTTATTAAAATAAACTGAATTAAAAAATTAGTTGATTTAAAATTTTACGGTTAAATTGGTCAAATAAGTTTAATTTTTTAATCGCTAAAAATAGAAATTTTTTTCCTATGCAAAAAAAAAAGATATCAATAGGTCGACCCTTAGTTTGGATTTATTGCATTCAAATCAAAATTAAATCGAAACAACGAATATGCACATTGGATCAAAATTGATCTCTTATATAAAAAAAAAAGCCTATGTGAGTCTCATTGCAAAAGGGTCAAGTAGAGCAATTTTTTATAGGAAGTGGGTTTGTGCCAGCCACCTGATTTGGTTAGATGAAACGTGTAAGCCTAACCTCGTCCAGGCCAGTGGAGGTTGGTATCGCGTCGGGTCAAAATCTTAACCTCAAAGTCTAAAGAACACTTTCGGTCAAAGGTCAAAACACGTTAAACTTTAGGAAGAAGTAAAGAATGAATTCTAATTGAGTGTATGCCTAATACATTATCTTCAATTTTGAACAGTGTGGAGTGTAGGCTTCAGTCTTTATATTTTTATTTATTTTAAATCGTCTATAATATTAGTCTTTTTTTTTAACTATGAAGGAAAAAAAAAGGAAGTATTTAAGATTTAATCTTATTTTTATTTAAAAATTAGATGATTTTAATAACTTTTTATTTGAATTATTTTTAAAATAACTTTTATAATATTTAGTCAAACTAATAAATGAATAGTTAAAGTGGTAAATTCAATATTATTAATAACATCTTTTGCTATTTATAGAAAAACAAGAGGAATAAATTAAGGCCTATTGCATAGGCGTAAATAAGGATAACATAATTGGGTCGACTTCAACGTTCAAAACCTCTTTAACCTAAATTTGATATAAAACTTTTGTTACGGATTTAAAATTGGGTTCGATTCAAGACTCGAATAAGCATACGATTTGATCGACTTCAATTTAAATTAGATTATTTTTAAAATTTTAATTTATTTAAAAAATGTTCTTTTATATTTGATATACTCAGATTGTGGGTTAAGTTAAACTGTAACATTTAAGTTCAAGTTTAGCAGAAATTTTGAAAATAAAAAAAAGATGATTTCTTTCAAAGTTTCGTAGAACAAAAGGAACCAATTTCTTTGTTCTAACTTTGTTTCATGCCCAATATGAGCACCCAATACGACGTAGTTTTGTAGGTTCTGCAAATAATACTACAAAATGACGTTATACTAGGCACGAAACAAGATTGGAACAAAATAAAGTTTAAAAGGTTTAATTGGTACTAAAGATTAAATAAAATTAAATAATTTGAAATATAATTGAAAGAATTGTCTTTACTTATCGAAAAAAATTAGAATTGTCTTTACTTATCGAAAAAAATTAAGTTTAATTGAAAAAATTATTAAAAATTACTTAATTAATTTTAGTTTATAAGAACTTATTAATTGAAGAAATTTGATATATTAATTAATAAATTAATTAGTTTTTAATAACAAGAGTTATGAAGATAAATCGAAATAAAAAGTTGAGAACTAAGCCAAAAATTTAGAAAATTCAAGGCTTTTTTTTTTTTACCGAGAGTGAAATATATGTTTTTTATTGAAAGAATGAATTGGATTGGATGCTACTAATAGTCTTTTGAATTAATTAAAAAAATTTTCAAACTTACATTAATTTTTTAATTGTAACACGAAATTAAAAAAGTAACAATAAAATATTCAAACTTTTAATTTTTTTCAGTTTTAGCCCAACCGTTAGTGATTCTATTATCTTTACTAACGTGACGGTGCCACGTGTTTAGAAACTTTCATTAATTGGACATATCAATGTAATTAGCTGAAGTGAGTTAGATTATCGAAATGACGTCATTTTGTGATGGTTCTAAAATGTCGTTGATTCAAGAAGTGACTGGTGACCGTACTTGTTATCTTTTTTGACAATAGAGAGTAGGAGTCGGTACGGTTCGGTTCGGCAGTTTTTGGCTATTGAACCAAATTGAACCAAATAATTGGTTTTATTCCACAAAAAACCGAACTGAACCGAACGTCAGATGAAATTGAAAATTCGGTTTGCCTTGCTGTTCGGTTCGGTTCGGTTCGGTTACTTCAATCGGTTTGGGCCCTAATCTTGGGTCTTAAAATTTGGGTCAATTTTAATACATATTTAATATTTTTATTTTATTTTAAGACCTATTGGATGATTGTCATTCTTGCAAAGTTGCAAACTTACATTATATACCTAGAGTTAGAAGTATAAAAAAAATACAAACTTTTTTGTTTCTAGTTGTCAGTTTGGTTCGAGTTAATTTAGAAAAAAATTTGCCAACATTGCACTCGAATCGATATAGTTAATTTTTTAATATCTAAAATTGAACCGATTATCCATCACATCAATTTAGTTGAATTTAGCCCGATTTCTTTAATTTTACATGTAGATTTGATTTTTTCAAATTTTTTTCCCACTCCTAATAGGGAGTGTATCGAAACTTGACCTTTACTCAAAATTACTCAACGGTCGTGACTTCAACCAGCGTCGTCCTGCCTGTATTTTCCTCTTCTTTTTCTTGATTCCTCACACCGCGTTTTGAAGAAAAGAACGCAATAGTTTAATGTTTTGTGGTAATTATGGAGGGAATAATCAAATTTTCTTAGTTGGGTATAATCAAATTTTCTTAGTTGGGTGTGTGAAGTCTAACTCCTCGGTGGGTGTTTGCGGATACCCAATAGTTTGGTAATTGGTAAATGAAACCCAGAAGAGAACTTGAACAAATGTCGAACGTTATGGACTATGAAAAAAACTAACTATAAAAGATGCAATTTTTAATCTATAGTGCTAAAATTATACGTATGTAATGTACAATTGAAATAGTATTATCTTATATATAAATGAACAAAGATAAATAAATAAATATATACTATAATTTTTTTTTTCATGTGGATCTATCGGAAATAGTCTTTCAGTCAATTATAATAAAGTTGTGTACTAGTAATCTCGCATATTAGTAAAATTTTTATAAGATTATTGTTGTTATAATAATTATTAAGATTAAATTGCATGAAATTATTTTTAAAAAGTTACTAATTCAAATGAAACAACGAATTGGATTGAGTAAATAATTTAAATAAGTTTAAGAACTTAATCCGTTTTGTCAATAATACATGCTAACTCACAAAATATAAGACATTAATGTGAGCTTTTAATACGAGTAGCCACCTTCTTGGACTTTAAACAATACCTTCTTCCAAAAGTGAGGCAGCTTCTCCGCCGACTCGGAACTTTTTCTTAAATAATAATTTATAAATTATTTAAATAATTAAAAATTACACAATAATTTAATTTAACTTTATATTTACAAAATTTAAATAATCAAAATAAGTGATTTCTGTTCGTAATCTTAACATGAGAAATTTTTAAGTATAATTAAATTGATATTTATGTTTTTAGTTTATTATGATTGGAAATCAACACTGAAATTAATTAAATAAAATTTATTGAATTTGACTTGAAAGTTGCTTGCATAATTTTAAATTCTCATTTTTAAAATTATACCATTTAAAATTAATTTTTGTTAATCCTTTAAATATAATTTTAAATTAAATTTATACATATTTGCTTATTTTATTTTATTTTACTTTTAGCTATTGTTATATTAGTATTTTAATACGTATATATTATTTTACATGTAAGAAAAGGAAAAAAAATATTTATATATATCTTTTTCTGTGTTTATTATCGTTTAAGAATAAGATAAGACTTTGTGCTACTAATCGTTTCACATCAAATCTTTTGTTTCAATTATGTTTTATTAAATCTCATCCATATATTTATATTGAGTTAACGTAAATATGTCAATAAAATTTAAAAGAACATGATAAGAATACTATAACAGAAACAGGAGATCTGATACCTAAATCTTTGGTATCTATCTTTGACAATTGCTATTATTATGATTTATATTATTTTAAATTAAAATTAAAATTAAAATAATATAAATGAAAGGAGTTGGGTGCGTGAATAACAATGGGCAACTGGCGGCTACAGATAAAATATCACAGATATTTTATTTTTCCACCAACTTGATAATCTATATAGAAAGGTTAATGCATGGAAGGTGACAAAGGAGGGCAAGACCAAGTCATAACCAAGAGGACCACCTCCTTCCACGTACTTAATACCTACATGTTATATATCTCTTCTTCATCGTCGAACTTACAAGCCAAAGCCCCCTAAGAAACTCAGAGTCCCTGCAATGGACACTACTCATAGTAGTGCCGGTGCTGATCACGTACCCAGATGGACACCAAGTTCAATCACCAAAACATTAGCTTCAGATGATGATCATGGTCATTATCCTTCTGCCAATAACACTAAATTTCCCTTCAATATTAACAGCTTTGGCCGTAGTACCAGTTCTGAACTTTCACGTTCAACGAGTACTCTAAGCAGAGCACCGTCGGTGACGATAGAGATGGAGCAGTTCGCTCGCCGGAAAGATGATGATGTTTTAAAGGGAGAGTCCAACTATAATAATAATAATAATAACAAAGATGGCATCTGTTTGACATGGCAGGATTTGTGGGTTATTGTAGCTGATCGGAAAAGTGATCACCGGCCAATCTTGCAAGGGCTGACGGGGTTTGCTCAGTCGGGGCAGGTTTTGGCTATAATGGGTCCTTCAGGCTCTGGCAAGTCCACACTTCTCAACGCGTTGGCAGGTATGCACCATGCACATGGCCTCTTGCTCCTCACTTTCATTTATATACATATATATTCTATATGTCATAATTCATTATTTAACATGTAAATGAAATAATGAATACTATATTTTAATTTGAAGAAAAGAAAAGGAATATAATTATTTAAGATATATGAAGATAAGTTGTTCATACACATTTATTATGAGACCTTTTATAATAATATTATATCAGAGTGTAAGTATTACGAGAAAGGTCCCATAATAAATATGTATCAACAATTTTCATCTACCAACAAACACTTTGGATCCTCTGTCCAAAATAAGGTTATTTTTGGGTATTGGACATGATTAGATAGAGTTGTTTTAGACAAAATTTGAGCATTAAATTGATAGTTTATAGACTTATGTCTAATGTCTAAAACGACATTATTTTAAGTATTGGACAGAGTTGAAAATTTTCTAAACTCATGTTCAATGCTCAAAATGACATCGCTTTGAACATTAGATAGGATTAGACAGAGTTATTTTAAATAGAACATCCGAATTTATCAACAAAATTGATATTTGAAAAGTTAATACTATAAATAGAAAGTCAAAGGTCTTTAATGAGTTAATTTCCAATTTTTGAAATTGCACTTTTTATTTATAATTAGGACCTAATTTTCAAATTTTATTTTTTACAAACCTTTAATGTATTGTTTTAATTAAAAATGTTATATAATTATAATTTACAAGTTTAGAAAGTTAATTAATAATAATTGAGGTATGAGCAATTATGTGTATTTTAACATAAAATTCAAGGATCTTAGAGAGTCTTGTTTCCTTTAACTACGTGTTTATCATAAGGAAAAATATTTTTTAAAATTACATTTGCTTAAACTCTATAGTTATTTAATGATGGTTGGCAGATAGCCAACCAAACTATTAAATACGAAATTGAAGCACGTGACAAGTGGGTTATTTCTATAAATTTATTTATTATATATTGTAATAAAAAATAGTTGTTTGATCTTTATATTTAATAATTTTTTATTGTTTCTTAAGGGATTTGTAATTGTAGGCTTGGAAACCTGTGGGTCAAACCTAGCCAGCCCTAGCCATAGCTTAATTAAAATTTTCTCCGAACCCAAGAAGACTTAATGGGCAAAAGTTCTAACTTAATCCTATTTTTTATTTTTTAAATTAAGAGTGGAAAATTATATTATTTTCCTATAACTTTCGAGTCAGATTAGGGTTGGATAGTTAGAACCCGAGTTCGGTCTGAATTTAAAAATTTTCAAAATAAAAAGTTCAAATCTTGTCAAACTAAATTCAATTTGGATAGGAATAACAATGAGTCATGTTGGAAAGGACTTGGGTTGACCAGAGCCTAACAAACTCGAGTCCTATCTTAACTTAGCTTGGGTCAATCTAATTTCTTTTTTTAATTAAAACAGAAAACAATATCTTTTTTCTTATTATTGTCAACCCTTAGGTTGGGTAAGGTCCAAGCAATTTGAGTCTGGGCATTCCGAACCTATGCCCTTACCTAATCTGAGGCTCAATTTTTTGAATAAATCAAGCCTCAGGCTTATCAACCTGGGCTTGGACAGTTCATCTTGGGGTCGATGGACTGGATCTTGTCGGCCTACCCAGACTCAAATGCCATACTTAGATTTGGGCTTACCAGACATCCCTAGGGATTTGACCCAAATGCCATCCATACATTCGGGATTAACTGACACTATATAAGATCAAGCTCTTATAAATTTTAATGCTTATTGAGGGCTTTGTAGTAAATAACAATTTCACATCCAGGTAGATTAAGATCCAGCGAGCGGCAAAAGGGGAAGATCCTGGTCAACGGTCGCAAGGCGGCACTGGCTTTTGGAACTTCGGTATAATTTGACTGATTAATCCAATCCAATCATCTCTTAAAGTCCCTAAATTCTTAGTTTCTGTTTTTTTGTTTTTTTTCAAGTTTCATAAATTTTAACAACTATTAGATATATTGATTTTTTTAATCATGTCTGATGGTGACAGGCCTATGTAACGCAAGATGATACTTTGATGACAACCTTAACAGTAAGGGAAGCAGTATACTACTCAGCTCAACTTCAGCTACCGGACGCCATGTCCACATCTGAGAAGAAAGAAATAGCAGACAGCACAATATTGGAGATGGGGTTGCAGGACTCCGTCGACACTAGGATCGGAGGGTGGAGCCTAAAAGGTCTGAGCGGCGGACAGAAGAGGAGGGTTAGCATTTGCATTGAAATCTTGACGCGTCCAAAGCTTCTCTTCCTCGACGAGCCCACCAGTGGACTCGACGGTGCAGCTTCTTACCATGTCATGAACCGCATCGTCAAGCTCGCTCACCAACATGGAAGGACTGTAATTGCATCTATTCATCAACCTAGCAGTGAAGTCTTCGAGCTCTTCAACAATCTCTGCCTTCTCTCTTCTGGTAGGACTGTGTTCTTTGGTCCTGTTTCTGCAGTGGGAGAGGTATAGTGTGATCCCTAACACGCAAAAGGGTAAATTAAAATTTTGTAATTTTTTGGAATACTGCCTTTTGATTTTTTTTTTATTTCCTACAGTTCTTCTCTTCAAATGGATTTCCCTGCCCTAATCTCACAAACCCATCTGATCACTACCTCAGAACCATAAACAAGGATTTTGATACGGTGAGTGAACTCCATTGAAGCGCAAAAGTTCGATCTCTTAGTCTCTTGTAATTGGGAATACTGATCCTTCTTTTGCTCCTGACGGTTCAGGAACAAGGGCTTGATGGTTCTGCAAGCACAGAAGAAAACATTAATCATCTGGTCAAATCGTACATGTCTTCAGAGATTTCCAGGGAAGTTCAGTAACAAGTTGTTTATCTAAGTCAGGTATAACAGTTCAAGATCGCCAGAACCTGAAGCTGCACCTGAAACTAAACTGAACATCAAAGTTCTGCTTGATCTTGTAGGAAGGTAATGATCTGGACAAGAAAGGAGGCCAAGCAGGATTCGTCACCCATTGCATTGTCCTTACCAAAAGATCCTTCGTGAACATGTATCGAGACCTGGGATATTACTGGCTTCGCCTTGCAATCTATATTGCACTGTGTTTATGTGTAGGAACTATATTCTATGATATTGGCTCCAG
>JANZXR010000170.1:32699636-32722667 GCA_027575705.1 Erythroxylum echinodendron | reverse complement strand
TGACTTGTAATTATTTTTTATAAAATACATTCCATTTTTAATGTTTATTTAATTTCAATTTATTATTATTTTAAAAAATGTCACTAACATTAATTATAAAATAAATAATTTTAATATTTCAAACTTTCTTAAAAATTGTAATAAATTAAAATAAAATCATTTTTAACAATTATAATAATTATTAAGTTCAAAATTAAAATTTGTCACTAAATAATATTAGCTATAAAAAAATTCATCACAAAAGTCATTAACTACGTATACAAAGCACGTCATTAAAAATGTTTTGCTATAACTGCATATTAGTAGTTAAAAATATTTTGCTACCAAAGCAAATCGTCACAAAAACATATTAGCTACTAAAATCTAATTTGTCACAAAAAGTTTTTACCCACGTTTACAGAACGTCTCTAAAAACATTTCCTTACAACAAAAAAATTAGTAGCTAAAACTATTCTGCTACCAAAATAAAATCATCACTAAAAATAATCACCTACGAATA
Source organism: Erythroxylum echinodendron (assembly GCA_027575705.1). Taxonomy (NCBI): domain Eukaryota; kingdom Viridiplantae; phylum Streptophyta; class Magnoliopsida; order Malpighiales; family Erythroxylaceae; genus Erythroxylum; species Erythroxylum echinodendron. The sequence continues at coordinate 32,722,168 of JANZXR010000170.1, read as the reverse complement.
GAGTTTAGTAGGGAAAAACTTTTAGCTACGAAAAAGAAACATCTCACAAAACTATATACAACGTTCTCTATTATCGTCAATTATACTTTTTACCGACAAATTATTTGTGTCAAAAACACTTTTTGGCGACGATTTTAGGAAAATGTCGCGGATGTTGTTTTGCTACCGAAAATTAACGACGATTTGGGTGACAATATTAATTTGCGAAGATTTGTTACTATTTAGAGACATTTATTTTCGTCGCTAAATGTTCTATTTGGTGTAGTGTGAAAATTTGCTAATAATTGTAATCAACCTTTGCATTTAGTTTGGGACCAAACCAAACAATATTTGGTATCATCACTCAAACACAAACTTTCCTCCCTATTTTTTTAATACAAGCTCTAATACTAATTGTAGGAGGAACAATATAGGAAGAGGATTTATGAAATATGAAAATTTTCTTTCTTTTACTTTAGAAGTCTTGACTACAGAGGTATTTATAGAACTCAAAAACATAATTCTAGTAACTCTCTGGATAATTACTAATTAATAGCTTCTAGAAGCACTCAAAAGATATATACATGAATAACACTTAAGAGTTCCAAAAAACTCATCTTAAAAAAAATAAAAACTTGGAAAGTCATCAGCCACTCCAATTCAAAACATGGTTTAATTTCCAACACAAACAAGCACTGAAATCTGGTTTTGTCACTGGACCTCAAGATCTTGTCGAAACCGCTAATGGTAGTGTAGTTTCGGAAAAAAGGGCAAATAAAATGAATGATTTTGTGCATATGGAAACAGATGCTGATGCAATTGAACCTCAGGAAAGCAATGAAATGTCAATGGCGTCAGCTGAATGGAGCGGAGAGAAGTAGGAGGAATTGAATCAGATGGTTGTCAAAATGATGGAAAGTCAATATTGTGAAAGCCAGAAAGCCTCAATATAGGGATGTAGGGGAATCGGAAGTAGACTTCTCGAGTGGACTACAAGGAGAAAAGCGGTGAGCAACTTCAAGGAGAAAATGAAGCACGATTTAGGCAAAGCAGCAAACTTTTGACAAGAGGAAATCTGAAACGCCCTCCACTAAGATGAAGCATGTGAGCAGAAAACGGCCTTCAATAAAACCCATGAAAGAAAATAAGAGTCCATCACTTTCTACAAATCACAGGAAGGAAATCCCAGAATCCCAGAACTACTATTTCACCACCTACTATTTCAACTTTGTTCAGCGTCAACTAGGGCAGTTGATTTATCAGTAACTAAAACTTTGGCAGGTGCCACACCATCACTTCGAAAAGCTCAATTGAAATCATCACTTCCTCAATCGAGTGTTGAAGTAGAGATAAAGCTGACGCATATTCAGAACGCGAAAGATACTAAAAAATTAGGCAGGAGCTTGAACGGCACGCAACATAACTGCAGAAAATGGGGACAAAAGGTGGAAAAGCAGCAAAGAAAAAGGTTGCGACTGATCATTTATGGGTGTTTGGTTCACTGAATCACCATTCCATTACTGATTTATTCTTTTAATAGTGGTTCCATCAAAACCTAGTATGAAGGGAATGCAAGAGAGGTGTAGGAAATGAAGAGAGTAGGCGAAAAAGCGACAAAGAAAAAGGTTACAGCCATTCATGTAGATCTTCCTTAAGGTAGGGCTCTAACGGACCTAGTTCCTGTGAAACGGTAACTAAGAAAAGGAGCATAGTCCCATTAGAATTAAGACCTTTCCTCCATGAAATATCTGAAATTGGCCTTGGTGATGGTCCTACTGTGAACCAGACGAAACATTCTTCTCTGTTGTAGAAATTTTCCAATATTTGCAGGACTGGGCAGTCAGGGAAACAACTTGTTTTATAATGCTTCCGATTTGGTCACTGAATATCAAGATCAGAATGTTATGTCATTAAGTTTGGTAGTCTCTGTGCAAAACCAAAGAAACCCTTGGATGGCTATCAAAACTGTTAGTAAGGCCTAACTCACCCCTAAAAGCTAGCTCAAAATAGGAGGTTTGCACACTATTATAAATTGTTGAATGCTCTTATAGTTGTTCGATGTGAGATTCCTGACACACCCCCTCAGTCCAGAGCAGGACTGGACATCTGATGGACATACTAGGCAAAGGGACATAACTAGGCATCATCCCAAAACATCGAGACAACTTGGCTCTGATACCATGTTAGAAAGGCCTAATTCACCCCCAAAAGCTAGCTCAAGATGGGAGGATTGCACACTATTATAAATTGTTGAATGCTCTTATAGTTGTCCGATGTGGGATTCCTGACAAGAGCTGTGGTAAGGTGGAGACTTTTGATGAGCTCGCTATTGATGGTATTATAGTTGAATCTTGAAATGAAATTGTGGCGGATGAAGAATCGATCATCTCTCCCACTGCGTGGATTGAAATAGAAGAGAAGATGAACCTGTCTAATTCAAGCACTATTCAAATATTTCAGCTAACCACGCCTCTAGATGTCAGAAGTATTGGACAACCTTGCACCCGTCATTCTCTGTTTCAGATGCTGCAAGAAGACAATAGTGAACATGATACTAAGTAGGAAAAAGTCGAAAACCCTCCAGAAATGGTCTATCAAAAAAATGCTCCCAAGGGATCGAAGAGGCTACTGGAGTTTTCCAGGAAAAGTATGGTGGACGCAAGCCGCAACTGATTGTTCTATCCCATCTGTTTCTACCTGAAGGGGCAGATGTCATGTCACTGAGGAATTTAAATCTGTCATAAAGAGAAACCCTGACATTTACTGCCAGATATATCCCTATATGCCATATACCATCAGAAGCTAAACCACTGATAAAAATGTGGATGCTCAGAAACCATTTTCTGGTACTTAAGTTTTCCAACCACCCTTGTTGACTCTGGTTTTGCATTTTATTGACTATATCTGGATTATATTATTGCCTTATCTCTTCATACTCTGTATGGAAAGGCTAGGCCATCTTATATCATGTGAGGTGCAAAAAAGGGAATTAGAAACCGTTTTGTATCAGTAGAAACGGGCCTCCCATATCACATCTATTCTTTGCAAACGACCTAGTTCTATTTACTGAAGCATCGATAACTTAGGTTTTGGTCATTTCGTGGGTTTTGGAAACTTTCTGCATGGCTTCAGGTCAGAAAGTGAGCAACAATAAAACTGAAATTTATTTCTCTAAGAATGTAACTCGGGATAAAGCTCGTCATCTCAGTCAAGCTTTCCAGTTTAAATGTACAAATAATGTAGGTAAATATGTAGGAGTGCCTTTGATACATGAGTGAACAACGAGGAAAACTTATTAGCATATATTGCATAAAGCACAGCAGAAGCTCAACAGCTAGAGTGCTCGAGTGTTATCTCTAGCTGGACGTGTCACATTAACTCAATCAGTAATATCTTCCCTTCTGATCTATACAATGCAAACAGTGTGATTACCGAGACAACTATGTGATGACTTAGAGAAGATAATGAGGGACTTCATCTGGGACATAAAGGATGGATAGCGGAAAATGAATCTAGTTATTTAGGTGGCAATATATCGGCCTAAACATGCAGCAGGCCTCAGGATTAAAAGAGTATGTTCTTCTAATAATGTGTTAATTATTAAGTTGGGTTGGGAAGTGCTTACCAAGCCCAACACTTTATGGGTCCAGCTCCTTCGAGCCAAATATCACATCGATGGTCAAAATATCCCTCAATGCTGAAGAGGAAAGGGGCTTCGGTAATATAGAGGGGGATCACAACTATATGGCATTTTGTACTTCAAGGAATCAAATGACAAATAGGTAATGGACAACGGATATAATTTTGGTTGGATGCATGAGCGCATGGGAGATTGGGGTCCCCTTTTACTGGTATTGGCATCTCAACCTCCTGACATTTGTCGTATGCTACAACTAAGAATTTGGTCTATGAGAATGGAAACTGGCGTTGGACTATATTCTAGAAATACCTCCCTTCTTCAATATGCATGACTATTACAGCAATTATGCCTCCCAAAGCTGGAATGGGGGAGGACCGAGTAGTTTGGGGACTTCAAAAGAATAGGTGTTTTACGGTGGCTTCTGCTTATGAACTCATCGAAGATAAGGTAGCAAAAGAAAATAGTAGGATTTGGGAATTGATATGGAAATGGTTAGAGCCCCAGCGAGTTAGATCGTTTCTTTGGCTTCTGGCTGAAAGGAAATTGCTAACCAACCAACAGCGAGTGGCTTGCCATATTTCAATGGACTCCAGATGCCAGTTCTGTAGCTAAGAAGAGACATTTTGGCATGCATTATGAGATTGTAACAGGGTGAAATCCAATTGGCATCAATTCCCTTCAGTGGTAATCGATACTACTTTTTTTTAACAAGATGTAGAGATGTGCTTGACTGTCAATATTGGTAACTAGAACCAAGCACAGATGTTTGCATGAGGCTACTATTTTTGGAGTCTCTTGTCAGTTCTTATGGCAGTGGAGAAACAAGAGTATATTTGAGGATGAATTTATTTGGCTAGACGTAAGAGTAAGGTAATATTAGATCATGTTGCTTGGATAGATAAAGCAAGGGTAGTAGTGGGCAGAGTTACTCTGACTCTGGGATTACCATTGGGTACGCTTATAAGATGGGCTAAATTAATGGAGGGTTGGGTAAAATTAAATACAGATGGTACGGTTAAGAATATATTTGGCATTGCTACAACTGGAGTGTTAATTAGGGATAGCATAGGACATTAGTGTGGAGGTTTCATGCAGAATATTAGAGTGTGCTCATCTTTGACTGCTAAACTTTGGGCGGTCTTCACTGGTCTAACTTTGACATAGGACCTCGGATATCGATGAGTGGTGCTAGAAGTGGATTCTTTGGAGGTTATTAATATCCTATCTTCATCTAAGTTAATTTTTTTTACGGTACTTCTTTGGTATAGGCATCTGGGAGCTCCAACGTAGAGATTGGGTTATTTAATTTTAGCATATCTATAGGGAAGGAAATAGGAGTGCTGACAGGATGGCAAAATTAGCTCTACTAACATGTCCTGGTATTCATGTGATTCAAGATACTCTAATTGAGTGTATTGAGAATGTTCAACAGGATATGTAGGGGGTTTTATATCACAAAATCATGCGATAGTTTTGTGTTAGTTTAATCTCCATTGTAACAAAAAAAGAATGATTATGGTTTTCAACTTATGCTAAAGCTATATTCTTGATATACATAGAGTATGAACTCTTTCCAACTATTTTTGTCACGTACAAAGTATATGAATCATATTTGGTCTGAATCATTGGGATATTGGATATGTTAGATATTCGGTACGATACTTAACTAGTTATTATTAAGACTTTCTAAAATCTATTGTTAGGTGCTTTGAATGCCTATGTAAACCTTATTTTTAGGTGCTTGAAATTATGAATAGATTTTAAAGGAAATCGAAATTTCTCTCTTTTAGGGAAGTCATTAATATTATAATTATGCAGTGATCCAGGTCAGATTATTAAATTAAAGTAGTTCATTTTATAATTTCTGCTTAGAACAAGACCAAGAGGTCATTGTATTGCCATTCTTCTAATTTTATTTCAATTTTTTATCATTATTGCAAAAACCATGCAAGTATCCTTCCCCAACTAAAAACAACAAATCAATGACAACCAAAGAGACATGCCATCACATTTAATGCTCTTACCTTTCTTTCAACTGTGGTTCTTGCATCCTATCACAATAGCTGCCACCAAGTAGGTTGCAAAACCCCCATTTTCACTAACACTAATACTAATATCCCTACCCCCTAACTAATAATTAGTTATTGTATAATAAATCCCCAAAATGAAAGTGTAAAGCTCAATGATGTGTGGAAATGAGTGATAGTACTGAAAATTATTAAATGTCTCACACTTCGTCTCTCATGCAGCTAAATAGAGTGGTAAAGAAAACAGAGTATTTATTTTTCTAGAATACTCACACTGACAAACAAGACACTCTTTAAATAAATTCCAGAATTAATTGCATATCTAAAATCTAGCCACTATCACAACAACTCAATAGCTCCTGTCACAATAACACAACTAATATCTCCTACAAACTAGAGACATTCCTTAAAACTATGATTTGTAACTTTTTACAGAAAGATTGGGTAACTAAATAGAATCACCATTAATTTCTGTGTTACTTTCTGACATTCCCCTGTAATGCAGAAATTTATAACAACTAACATATTTCTCAACTTCTTAAACTTTACAAGAGGCAGAGAATTTGTAGATATATCTGCAGGTTGTTCATCTGTGTCCCAATGTCATCCTTATACTTTCTTCTGCAACTAGGTTCATGAAATGATGCCTATTCTTAATGTCTTAAACGACTATGAAACACTGGATTCTTTGTCATAACAATAGTGGACTGATTGCCACAGAAAATTGTTGTTCCAGAAACTTGCTTTCACTTCATATCACTAAGTATACGACGCAACAAAATTGTTTGATAGACTGCTGCAGTAACAGCTATATGCTTAGCTTTTGATGATGAAAGAGCTATGGATGGTTGCTTCTTTGAACTCTAACACACAATTTCTAAACCAAGATTGAAAACATAGACAAAGGTACTTTTTCGATCATCTTGTGAACTTACCCAATCATTATCAGAAAATCTCCACAAATTAAGCTTATTACTTAGATTAGAATACCAAATCCTATAGGAAATGGTTGTTTCAAATATTGAAAAACCGTAAGGGGTAATAGTTTTGCAAACTTTCCAATTTACTGTGGACATATCTAGCACAAAAGAAACAAAAGCAATAAAAAAATGAAATAATAAAAAGCACCCAAAATTTGGTAACATAGTTCGGCACACCTTGTCTATGTCTGCGGAGCCCTTACCTAGCTTAATCACTTTCACCGAAGTATAATAGATTTACCTAAGGCTTTACTAAGCCGACACTACTCAACCCTTGACACTATCTCTCAATCTCACTTCCTGTGAAAGAATTTGACACCTAATAGTACGACCGCCTCGCACTAACCTCAACAGAGGATTTTCTTAATCAATCTTTTTACTCAAACAACAATTAATAAAAATAACTTACGTACTAAATCAACTAAGAACTAAACAACAATATACTTGAGATAAAAGAAAGACTACCCTATGGTTTCAGCTTGTTGAAATAATCCTTCAATTGAAATGATTTAACCCAACTTTAACAGCTTTAATTAAACTGTATGAAAGTATAGACAATAGATGAAGACCCATGGTATTTTTCTCACAAAATCAACTCATAACCCCAGATGAAGATGTCTAGAAAAGATAACTCACAAACCTAGATGAAGATGTCTGGAAAAAATAACTCACAAACTTAGATGAAGACGTCTGGAAAAAATAACTCACAAACTTACTGCACCGTAGCTAACATAGACTTCACCGTTGCATGTCTCACTCCACACACGTTGTTAAGCTCTCTCACAAGACATGGACAATTACTGCAGTGTTTGCTCAATTTTCATCACCACATAACCCAGCTACTTCTTTAAGTTTACGTGATCATGATGTAGGCAACAAGAACGCATTTAATGCTTCATTGAAGTTTGCATAAAAGAATGATGTCAATGGGTCTTTTGCTTTTCCAGAGAAGATTTTATATTTATGTAAAGATTTTTTATTCAACATAAATATTCACCTTTGTAATACCAAATGCTCACACACACCCTCTTCACTTTAACATCCATTGCACATTTTATTGCAAGACTCCAAAATTCATTTCAACTATATCATAGAGACATATATGACACCAACTCCTAAAAGCCCTTCTTTTGCTATATCCCGAAAAATTCATACACTCCCCAAGCCAATTACTAACATGATAATAAACTTCAATTCAAGATAGGATTCTTTTTCAACTAGAAGATTATTCATATGGCTTTTGAATCCATTCATTATCCAATTAATATCTTATATGTCAAATTAATAAATAATGTCAAAACTAAATAAAAGATATATAACCTATATCCTAATAATCTCCCCCTTTTTGGAATTGTTTATCACAAATATGAAATTCCCCCTAAATAACATAATTGGACATATAAGTATCAAAATCACAATTCATATGAAAAATAATCCCCTTTAATCAAACATCAAATTCAAAAGAACATCAAGTTTATTCATTCATCAAAATTTCTCCCCCTTGGGACAAAAAGATGCCAAAAAGCATGATGATTAGTCATGTATATACCTTGAAATCTCCCCTTGAATGGAACATTCACCATAAACAATCTGACGTCTCCCTCTTGAGACAAAATAGTATCAAAACGCATAATCATAATAATCAACAATAGATGAAGTTGAAGAATCATAAGCATGCTAAGAAGACAAATTACCACCATTCAAAACACTAAGAGATATGCCCAAAGGAGAGAGAGATACCCGAGAGAGATTCATACTAATGAGAGAGCTAAAAAGTCTTCGGTAGAGCCAAATAAAAGTCACAATGCAAACTACTAAAAAGATAGGACGATAATGGCAATATAAAAAACCAAAGAAGAACTAAAGATAATATTTTTTTACTCTTCTTTTTCCTTCTTTTTGTTTTTTTGTTTATATAAATAACATCAAATTATATTTCAAAAATGTAAAGCACACAATCCTGGTGCTCCTTGAAGAAAATCAAACCTAGGATTATTTCTCATCACATTATTTCAGTCATTAACTGTCTGATTGATTTTTTTCATTTGAAGTAACTGAATTATCCTAAGTTTAAATAGTTGCTTCAAAAGCAGTAATTGGACATATAAGTATCAAATTCACAATTCATATGAAAAATACTCCCCTTTAATCAAACATAAAATTCAAAAGAACATCAAGTTTATTCATTCTTCAAAATTTCTCCCCCTTGGGACAAAAAGATGCCAAAAAGCATGACGATTAGTCATGTATATACCTTGAAATCTCCCCTTAAATGGAACATTCACCATAAACAATCTGACTTCTCCCTCTTGAGACAAGACAGTATCAAAATGCATAGTCATAATAATGAACAATAGATGCAGTTGAAGAATCATAAGCATGCTAAGAAGACAAATTACCACCATTCAAAACACTAAGAGATATGCCCAAAGGAGAGAGAGATACCCGAGAGAGATCCATACTGATGAGAGAGCTAAAAAATCTTCGGTAGAGCCAAATAAAAGTCACAATACAAACTACTAAAAAGATAGGACGATAATGGCAATATAAAAAAACCAAAGAAGAACTAAAGAAAATATTTTTTTACTCTTCTTTTTCCTTCTTTTTTTTTGTTTATATAAATAACATCAAACTATATTTCAAAAATGTAAAGCACACAATCCTGGTGCTCCTTGAAGAAATTCAAACCTAGGATTATTTCTTATCACATTATTTCAGTCATCAACTGTCTGATTGATTTTTTCATTTGAAGTAACTGAATATCCTAAGTTTAAATAGTTGCTTCAAAAGCAGTAACTAACTGTGAATCGAGACACTTTCTTGTTTTTCCTTCACTCCATCTTTGTGCTTGTCCTTGACCCTTTCTAACCCAAGTGTATTTCGATACTGAAGGTTGATTCTGAAATTTATATGAGGGATATATGGTCCTTTTATTTTGGCTTCTTTGAAACAACATCTGTAGTAGCTTGTAGAATTTTGGCCTTATGTGCCTAATAACTCTGCAAAAATGACACGTGGATACAAATTTTTGATTCTTTCTCCATGTTTCTTCCTCTCGGACAGATCTGGACATATCATTTTTCTCCTCATTCACCTTAGAACACTCACCTTTTAAACGAATGCCTTGAAGATCCCCTTTAGCCTTAACCCTCACCTTTATAACCGATGCCTTGAAGATCTCCTTTAACCTTACCAATTTTCATTAAATTTTCTAGTTTTTCTGTGCTTCCATTCAACATTCTTAATCCCTTTTACGTACTTACCAATTTCATTATACATATTTTCACCCATTTTTTGTACATTAATTTGTAAGCCTCGTAAATGTTCTCCTTTTTATCACTTGAACCACTTTCATTACTATCATAATCTGAAATCGAGCTTTGAGTTGAATCATTTGCATTTTTCTCAAAATTTTCTGATTTTCTCACTTTTTATCTTCAGTTACTTCCTTCTCCATTACTATTAAACAAGTAACTGGACTTTTGCTATATAAAGCAACTAACGCAGCATCATTAGTGATTTCTTCTTCACTACTATATTCACTCTTGGATTCATTCTTACTCCAAGTGCTAGCAAAGGATTTTCCTTTTCTCTTCTTCAAAGTACTAGCACATTTGGCTTAAACATGCCTGAAGCCTTGGCGCTGATGACATTTGATTCTCTTCACCTTCTTTTCACCCTTTTAAGTTTTAACTTGTAATGCCAATCTTTTGCTTCTTTCTTGCTTACCTGTTAAAAGATTCATTTCAAAATTTGTAAGAATTCTGATTACCTTCTCCAATAATAGATCATTGACGTCGTGGGCTTCCTCTATTACTGCAATTTTTGGAATAAATCTTGGAGGTAGTGATCTCAGTGTCTTCTTGACAAGTTTCTGATCGGAATATTTCTTTCCAATTTAATATGCCTGATTTGCTATATCTCGCAATCTTTCATGAAAGTCCCCAACGTTTCATTTTCATTCATCTTTAGTTCTTCAAACCTCATAGCTAACATCTGCAATTTTGACTTTATCAAAGATTTGAACCCCTTTATGAATAGTCTACAAAGCATCTCACGCTTCTTAGGCCAATTCACAGACTAATATCATTGAGAAACATCCTTCGTTAACAGCACTAAAAATTGCAAGCATTCCTTATGAGTTTTCAAGTGCCTTCTCTTCTTCGGCTTTTGTCCATTCAGCTAGATCTTTATGAACTGTCTCTTCTTTTTCATTAGTAATCATCAGATGTGTCCACACATATAACACCGAGTTCTATGCTCTTGTTCCCTGTGCCTGAATAAAGACCTTTATCTATGATTTCCATACAGGATAATTACAACCATCTAATAATGGTGGCCTAATAATTCATGCTCCTTCTCTTATAGCCATGTTTGCGAAACTAAGATCTACATCAACTTGCTAACAAGTTTTGAAACAGAGACCCACTCTGATACCAATTGAAAAACTGTAGGGGTAATAGTTTCGCAAACATACCAATTTTACTGTGGACATCTCTAGTAGAAACGAAAACAAAAGCAATTAAAATGAAATAATAAAAAGCACCAAAAATTTGGTAACGCAGTTCAGGACACCTTGCCTATGTTTGTGGGGCCCTCACCTAGCTTAATCACTTTCACCGAAGTACAATAGATTTACCCAAGGCTTTATTGATCCGACATACCTCAACCCTTGACGCTATCTCTCAACCTCAATTCCTGTGAAAGAATTTCACACCCAATAGTACGACCGTCTCGTACTAACCTCAACAGAGGATTTTCTCAATCAATCTTTTTATCAAACAACAATTAAAAATCTTGGAGGCAATGATCTTAGCGTCTTCCTGACAAGTTTCTGATTGGAATATTTCTTTCCGAGTTAATGTGCCTGGTTTGCTATATCTCGCAATCTTTCATGAAAGTCCCCAACGGTTTCATTTTCATTCATCTTCAGTTCTTCAAACCTCATAGCTAACATCTACAATTTTGACTTTATCACAGATTTAGACCCCTTTATGAATAGTCTACAAAGCATCTCACGCTTCTTAGGCCAATTCACAGACTAATATCATTGAGAAACGTCCTTCATTAACAGCACTAAAAATTGCAAGCATTCCTTATGAGTTTTCAAGTGCTTTCTCTTCTTTGGATTTTGTCCATTCAGCTAGATCTTTACAAACTGTCTCTTCTTTTTCATTAGTAATCATCAGATGCGTCCACACATATAACACCGAGTTCTATGCTCTTGTTCCCTGTGCCTGAATAAAGATCTTTATCCATGATTTCCATGCAAGATAATTGCAACCATCTAACAACGGTGGTCTAATAATTGATGCTCCTTCTCTTATATCCATCTTTGTGAAACTAAGATCTACACCAACTTGGTAAGAAGTTCTGAAACGGAGACCCACTCTGATATTAATTGAAAAACTGTAAGGTAATAGTTTCGCAAACATACCAATTTTACTGTGGACATCTCTAGTAGAAACGAAAACAAAAGCAATTAAAAATGAAATAATAAAAAGCACCAGAAATTTTGTAACGCAGTTCAGCAAACCTTGCCTATGTCTGTGGGGCCCTCACCTAGCTTAATCACTTTCACCGAAGTACAATAGATTTACCCAAAGCTTTATTGAGCCAACATCACTCAACCCTTGACGCTATCTCTTAACTTCAATTCCTATGAAAGAATTTCACACCCAATAGTACGATCGTCTCGTACTAATCTCAACAGAGGATTTTCTCAATCAATCTTTTTATCAAACAACAATTAATAAAAATAACTCAAGTACTAAATCAACTAAGAACTAAATGACAATATAATTGAGATAAAAGAAAGTCTACCCTATAGTTTCAGCTTTCCAAAATAATCCTTCGATTGAAATGATTCAACCCAACTTTAACAGCTTCAATTAAACCATATGGAAGTGTAGACAATAGATGAAGACCCACGATATTTTTCTCACAAAATTAACTCACAACCTTAGATGAAGACTCCTGAAAAAGATAACTCACAAACCTAGATGAAGACATCTGGAAAAAAAACTCACAAAACCAGATGAAGATGTCTGGAAAAAATAACTCACAAACCTATTGCACTGTAGCCAACACAGATATGTCTCACTACATCTTCAAAACAAGTAGGTTCTTGAAGTCATGCAAATTGACATCTTTCTGTTTCTTTAAAAATCTCTATTAAGAATGCCATTTTCTTGGAGGCATTGATGAAGTACTGAAGAAGACAGTGGAGTTGAAGGTGTTGAGTGATGACAGGCTGAAATTGTTGGAGATGATGGACTTGAATGTGTTGAAGAAGAGGCATGATCACTATTAGTAGTATCATCAACCTAAAAAAATTCATTATACTAATAGAGAAGTTTTGAGCTACCTTTTTCGTTGGTCCATTTCCATGCATTCTTCTCATCAAACATAACATAAAACTAACAAAAAGTTTGCTAGGCAAGGCATTATATAGACAATAACTTTTAGTTTCAGCACTATAACTAATGAAGATGCACTTCACACTATTATCATCTAGTTTTGTCCTGTACTAAGAAGGAATATGAATATATGAAATGCAACCAAAGACTTTGAAATTCGATACCTTTGGTTTTCACCCATACAGTGCTTCAAAACGTGTTTGATGGTATAATGTTGTTGTAGGAATCTATTCAAAATATAAGATATCATGTGAATTGCTTCTGCCTAGAAACTCCTTGGTAAATCCTTACTTTTCTTCAAACTCTTGGCCATTTCCACAAGACTTCTATTCTTTCTCTTAGCTACACCATTTTGTTATGCCGTGTAGCTAGTTGTTTGTTGTCTTAGAATTCTAGAATCTGTATAAAATCTATTGAATTCATTTAATAGAAATTCACCGCCAATGTCTGTCCTTAGAATCTTCAAGGAATGCCCACTATGATTTTCAACACAACTTTTGAATTTCTTAAATGTATGCAATGCCTCTGATTTTTCTTTAGCAAATTAGACTTAAGTAAATTTGTTCTAATCATCTGCAAACACAATAAAATATGTGTTGTTGTTGAGAAAAGGAGTTCTCATAGGTCTACATACATCTGCATGGACTAGTTCAATAAGTTTGGATGCTCTTTTAACATTTCCCTTAGGAAAGGTCAACCTATGCTACTTTCCAAAAGCATGACTCTCACAGATTTCTCTAATATTTTAAATATATGGAATTCTAACCACTATATTTTGGTTAAATAAAGAACTCAAACTTCTAAAACTCAAATGTCCATACCTGTGATGCCATAGCCAGTTCTTGTCTTCTAAAGATTCATTAAATGCATATTATCAAGAAAAAGTATAAATAAGTCATTTTCAGTCATTGCGACATCAAACAGTGAATTAATTTTGCTTTTATCCAAAAATACAGCACAACACATGTCCTCAAAAACAAGGGAATAATCTTGTCTAAGAAATTGACCCACACTCAAGAGACTTAAGTCAAGATGAGGAACATACAAGACATCTTTTATGCATTTACTATTAATTAAACAAAGCACATTGCCTTTTCATTTTGCTTCACATGAGACACCATCAACCAACTTTATAGTAGTTTGAACAAATTTATCCAAACTGTTAAGAGCTTCTAAATTTGTAGTCATATGTTTTCTGCAGCCACTATCCAAGAACCAAACATCTGGAGAGCATACGGTTGTTGAGAAACATGTAAGGAACAAACTCTCACTATCATCTTTTATATCTTGCTTAGCAAATTTGGCATGTTTTTCATGCTTTTCCTTTAGCCTGCAGTATTTCCAAATATGACCAAATTTATTACAGTAATAAAATTGAAATTTACGAGATTCACTATTTTCCTCTTCCTCCTTATGGCTTTGATTCTGCCCACCAAATCGTCCGCCACTTTTGCCACCATGCTTTCCATGATAAGAATGACCAGCACGACCTTTTTTTAATTGGAATGATTGTTGCTTCTGTTACTTGATTTGATGTTGTTAAAACTACCTTTTAATAGATGTAACTTAGTCTAAAAAGCATTTTCTATAGCAGCTTGATCGTCTTGACGTTGTAGTCTTTCTTTATGAGACTACAGAGATCCAAGTAACTAATCAATTGTTAACTCACTTATATCATTTGCCTCTTCTATAGCAGTCACTATGTGTTCACATTTTTTTTTGGCAAACGCCTTAAGATTTTTTCAACCACCTTTTACTCAGTCACATCTTTCACCATATTTCTACATTTGATTAAGGATCTCTATCAGCTTAGTGGAATAAGTTATTGGTAAATCGGGTAAGGATCTAATTTCGACTGTAGCGAAATAATCACGAAACTTTTTTGCAACTTTTGATTTCCTAAAAAACAAGATCTCTTTAATTCTATAAATTGATTAAAACAAATCATAATAAAGCGAAAACTTAATTCATACCTTATTTCAAAGTTTGATCTTTGTCTTGTCGTATCCCTCAAACCATTCCCGAAACTGATCTGTCTCAACCACCGTAGCCTCACAAGTGTCCGACCTCTAACGTTATCCACAGAACAAGTCGAGAGAACTCTGTAACTCTTACAGAGAAGGTTAAACATGAAGTACTAGCTCCATAGAGCTTAAGCCTATTTATAATAAGCTTTAGACGTTTTAGTAATTTAATGAAATTAAATTCTAATTTCAATTAAACTTTAATTTTAATTACAAATAATTATAATTAAATACCAGTTATGTCCATATAAGATTCAATATCTCATATTGATCATTATTTATTAAATATCTCATATTTAATCATAAAGTTTCTCAAACTTTACAATCAAGTCCAACTTGATTAAATTAACTTTGCTCTCTTCAATCTATTCTATATGTGAGACCCATTAGGTTCCCAAATATGTTGGCAATGCTTATAAATTCTAATTCTAATTCATAATTAGAATTAGATAAATTAAAACTCCTTTTAGTTTATATTTAATTCTCTAATTAAACAATTTATAATCATAGAGCAAGATTGGCATCTAGTAATGCATCATGACCACCCAAATTCAAAGTGACTCAGATTAACTTTTATTTACATGATTTTTTGTATAATTCAATCTTTTCATTATACAATGTTCCGATTAGACATAGAGTATGGAATTAATGTCTACTCTAATTTTGAGTCTAATCATATTATTTCTCCACCATTAGCTATTGATTCAATTAATGAAATTTGTAAAATATTTACAAAGCATCATTTCACCTTAGCCAAGGATTTCCTGAATCAATACTAATCGAGAACAACGAAACATTCTCCCTAATTACTTTAAGGTAATGAATCCTATCTTAATAACACAACTACCTCCATATAGTTGATGCTACATCCAATGACTACCGATTAAATGACTTATGATTAAATAGATCATAAGTAGTATCGAAACATAGCAATCCCCATACAAGATAACTTTGATGACCTCAAGTCAAAGGATCACTTATACAATCATCACAATGAGAATTCCATAGACATATAATTAATGTTCCAAATGGATTTCTCATATCGGGTATGCGCAATGAACTTGTTCTCTAACATGCACCCACACGTTTGTTTAAGTATCTCTATACTTTAGCTTATGCGATCGACTACTTTCTTCATAAGGAAAAACACAACGTATGCTAGTCTTTTTACATTCTATTAATATCCAATGTTAATAGAACAATGACTAGGAACATTAGGAATAATACATAAATGTAATATGAATCTCATAATTATAATTTCATTATAATTTCACTTGCAATGTACAATTATTCTATGAACGTTATCATATAAATCTAAACATAAACAAGATAAATAATGTCTTTAAATAATTTGTATCTAAACTACAATCAAAGTGATTAGCTATAGGGTATAAACCAACAAGCTCTTACTTGCACTAAGCCAATCATTTAAGTATCTCATACCATATCACCATATGACGATTATTATACTACTGGCTTAATAAGAGAATTCTACAAGATTCTCTATAGTGAGCACTTGCTTAGGTCTTCAACTCCCATCTTAATTATCATTATAATTAAGAAAATTTGCTTAAACACATTCTTGGATCTTTAATGAGACATTAACTTCTTATGCATGCCCAATGGCTCTAATGTTCTACAGCATATTACTGTCTTGAATAATGTAAAGAAACTCTATCAAGTTCACTAAAGAACTTGGTGATCCAATTAATCAATTCCACTAAATGAAAAATGTATTATGGCTCAATTAACAACCATTGCTATATTGGAACCTTTCCAATCCTAAATGATATTGTTCTAAGTAAATAAACCTTAATTAGGAGTTACTTTTAAGGTTATATCCTGATCATCTTGAACTCAAATTTCAACTCTCACATAGAGTAATGGACATCTTTAATACTTCGTAAGTATCTGATATCTCAAATACTAAATATCTTTGGTACATTATTTATATACTTGGACTTAGAATAAGTTAACAACGTCCAATCTATCTCTATTGATCTAATTCTAGAATTAAGTTGTTGTCTTTTCATATCCAACAAGAGCTGTTCTTGGATAATTATGTGTTCAACAATTGAAAATTAGAACTATTGTTCTCTGGAAGCAATATGTCTCCACGTACTCCCACTGAAAAGGATAACTATACTCCCACTAACCTTCTTATAAACATGATAAATTCACAATCATATCTAAAACAACCTCTTTGAATTCATCATGAAAGTGAATCTTTCAATATCTCTTAGCCTTTTAACTATGCATCAAATGTATCGTTAAAGGATCTAGTTCCAATTAGATGTATTGTCATAAGACTTGTAGTTTTCAAATTTCTTCTTACTCCCATTACTTATCTTGAGAACCATTCTCTTATAAGTATACATTGAATTAAACAATTTGTTCAATGCATCTGTAAGTTTATATCCAATCTTTTGGATATCTCATAACCTTTTATTATCCAATTTAGTTCTAAACTTAATGGATAATGTATACTTCAACCAAGCATCACATTCTTGAATCTTTAACTTTGACTCTTTCAAAGACCTACCATTTCATATCTAATATGAAATCTTACTAATTGATTCAATTGAAACTTTTGAAGGTAAGTTATTGTCCTAGGCATCGCTATAGAAGAAATAATATTACATCCTACAATATCTCATATTGTATGTTACTTCTTACATAAATCCATACCCTTATGGAATTTTTTTATGAAAATATTTACTAGAGAATCTCATTCCCTATAGATAACTGAAAGTATAAAACTTGCCACAAGGATCTCATTAATGTGCTTTAACATTCTCAATGCGTAATTTATGCCTAAATTAAAACAATTTGAATTTTTCAAAATTTTAAATCACATTTCATTTAATACGTATGACTATATCATATAAAGTCATTAGTAATATAATGAAATATAATATTATCCTTTTATGAATTGTTATTCCATCCAATGCATCATACGTATAAAATTTAACAATTCTAATACCATCATCATCCTTTCATCAAAGGTTGATTTGGTTATTTTTCAACTTTACAAGTTTTACAAGTTTCATATGATTCATAATCAAAAGGATACATATATCCTGATATGTAACTTTATGATTCTC
The DNA here is from genome assembly GCA_027575705.1 of Erythroxylum echinodendron. NCBI lineage: Eukaryota > Viridiplantae > Streptophyta > Magnoliopsida > Malpighiales > Erythroxylaceae > Erythroxylum > Erythroxylum echinodendron. The sequence goes on along the minus strand of JANZXR010000170.1, from coordinate 32,703,995 downwards.
GTTATGTTGATTTAACCAACATGACAGAAAAGGATTGTCTCAGTTATCCAACTTTTAATTCTTGCCACTAATGTCAAGCATAAGTCTCCTTTGATCGAACACATATAAACTATTTGCATAAATTTAAATTAACTACTTTTACTTAACAATCTATTTTTAACCATGCATTGCACATTATAGTAATGTTGAATCTAAATTCAGTATCAAATACTTATAAGCATGAATTAGGAGTACATATGATCTTTATCATATCAAATATATGCAAGAAAAGCCATGCAATAATTTTCTTCTAATGACAACTATTATCATATTATTCCTAACCCTTTAATTGTAGTCCACAATTATGTTTTTAGTATGCTAAATTAAGTGAAACAATTTCATCAAGGTACTATACGTTTTAGCTTTACTTCCTGCTAAGGATGTCAATGGGCCGGATCGACACGACGGGTCGCGGGCCTGCCAGTAGGTCACAGGCGAGCCCATCTATATTTTTAATTAGCAAATAAAAAACGGCGTCGTTTTGTCCAAAACGAAGCTGCCAAAACGGGCCAGGCTGGGCTGGCCCGGGGCCAGCGCGGGCTGACTATGGTCGGTCAGTGACCATCGATGGCCCGCTAAACCCAGCCCAAAAACAGGCCAGGCTGGGCCCCCATTGCCATGCCTACTTCCTACAACCCTTTGCATTTTGCTATCATGTTGTTAACATACATCTTACATGTTGTCTTCAAAGTTTACGAGACATTAGCCAACTCAAAATGTCAATAAATTTTGTCATCTATATGATTTTGACATATCTCTATAACTTTGTCTTTATATCCTCAATAGGGATTACACATATTTCTATCTTACTTTTGAGAACTCTTCTCAAACATGATCTTATGTCCAAGAAATTTAGTTCGCTAAGTATCAACTATACTAAATAAGGTAAATTACACTAAGAACAAAATATAAATGTAAGAAAAACAAGAAATCAATTATATGTTATGACGACCAAATAAGATTAGGACTTTAATCATGTATTTGGTAACTCCCACTATTTTATTCGAAATAATAGCCCTCATTACTATTTGGAAAGATTACTCTAATCTTTCTAGTGGGCTAAGATCCTATTCAAGTATAGTTGATCTTGAGTTTGCTCAACAAACCAATTAGACGTAAATTAGGTAGATAACAACTTTATCAATCACATCTCATATGACTCCCAGATCCTTTAGGTGACAACTATTGCCAAAATTTATCTTATATATTGTTCCTAACCTTGCCTCTAAATTCATATGATCATGAGTTTGCTCATCCAAATCAGACAAATTTATTTACGTAGAACCCATTATCATAAGACTAAACATGTTCAGGTTAAAGCGGCCTTGAATTTGCTCAACAAGCTGACAATAAATAGAACTCTAGTTTATTCTTATAACAATGGAAGGCAACAATCACGTTCTCAATGTGTACCTAATATTTTTACGAGGGATTTAATTTCATTTTTCTCATCAAACACAAATTGCATGTAAAATATCACACATATAAAACATACAACTTATTATGCATTCAACATATATATCAACCATATAAATAAAATATGCAATTTATGCACTCATAATCAAATCATATGCATAAAAGAATCAAACTTTGTTTGATTCTAGTTATTGATCTTCATAATCTAAAATAACATTTCCAACTCTTTGGAAAAATTAAAATAGATTAAAACCATTGATTCCTAAATAAATTAAATACCTATTTCAAATATAAATTTAATTTGATTTGAAAACAATTTTCAATTATCTCGACTCCTTTGATAATATTTAATTGAAAATAATTTTCAATAAATTGTACTTCTTAATTATTATAATTTAGAAAAACTCTTTTTCAAAATTATATAAATAACATATTTTGATCTAATTAGAAGGTTATTTCTAATCTCATTAAAAATTACTTTTCCTTAATTAGAAAACTCTTTTTCTAAAATTAAAAGAAACTACTTTCAAAATTAAATAAAAACACTTTTAAATTTAATTAAGAAAGTCATGATATATTATTTATTTAGAGATTGATTTCTTACTTAATTAGAAAAACTTCTTTAATAAATTAGAAAACTATTTTCAAAAATATTAAAGAAAGCTCATTTTCTTGATAAATAAATGAAAGCACTTTTCAAATTTTAATCAAGATAATATCCTTTCTAACAAATTAAGAAACTTATCATTTATAAATAAAGAAACAATTTCTAAAGAAATAAAATAACAATTCTTTAAACAAATAAAATCAATAATTTAATTTATCTCAATCAAATTGAAATAAATATATTTAACTAAGAAATATTTTTTCTCAATTATCTAAGAAAACAATTTTCTTAAATTTAAGAAGTCTAATTAATTAATTTTAATCTAGTTGGAACTAATTAATCCTTATTTTGGAAACTACTTTTCTAAAATTAATTAGAAATCAATATAATTATTAATCTTAATCAAATTAAGAAAAATAATTATCTTAATTTAGGAATTGAATGGATAATTTAATTTAATAATCCAACACTTTGAAAAAATTAAACTAAATTCTCAAGCATTCATAATAAAATTAACCATTTGAAAACAATTAGAAATTATTTTTCTAATTTATCAGGATTTAAAAATTCTTTTTTTAAATTAAACAAATTTAATAAAAATCTTAGAAAAATAAAAAATAATAAAAGGCATGTCGTTGATTGGTGCGTGCAGTTAACAAAACGTTGCATGCGTTAGTCACTTTAGCACTGTAACAGGGTTAGCTCAAGAAAACCGTCCCCATTTTGCCTGCCTCCCTAAAACCGACCCACAATCCCTCAATCCTGAAACATGCGCCCATCGTCTTCTCTACGAAAACCATCCCCATTTTGCCTGCCTCCCTGAAACCGACCCACAATGCCTCAATCCAACATGTTTCCACGTTTACCCAACCTAGACTTAAGGTTTTGCAACCAGTTTCTAGCAATTCTCAATCGCTCCGACCTGTCGACTTCATGCCGCCGACCACCCATAGCCTACACCGTCGCTGCGTCTTCAGCCAACGGTATCATAAGGCGTCACCAACGCCATGCAATGGCATCAAGCGATGCCTTTTTCGTCTTCGATGGGCGTTATAATGGCAACAACTAATGGCATTGTGATGGGCGTCATCCATCTTCTCGTCTTTGATGGGTGATTGCCTCAAGTAGTTTTAAACCACTTAATCAACATTAACCCAGCAAATCCGAGGCAATCAGCTTGAAAAACACAAGCATAAGTAAAGACACAAACAAGAGGGATAAGGCAGTAATCGCAAAGGTAAAAACAAATAGCAAATACAAACCAAACTTTTTTAAGAAACAAAAGCACACATGGAGAAAACAAATCTTGAATTACAAATATACAGAAACGTATATACATGCTCTTAAAAATTAGTTTGACTCCAAAAATAGAACACGCACAAATCCTAAAGATTCAAAAAACAAAATTTTTAGAAATCACAATAAAGACCAATTTCTTGAACACAATACACATAAAGCAGGCAAAACAATTATCGAGAAGCAAAACTCATTTTGTTCGAACGTCTTGAACCGACATACATACACAAGAAACAATTTCCAATGCATAATTCAAATAGGCAGAGAGAACAAAAATTGTTTTTAGAAATAAAAAACTAGAACACGTATACTCTAGTAGCAAGATTCATAGATGCATCCAAAGAACCACAAAAATGGCGCAATAAATTCCAATCAAAATACGGTGGGTTTCTCAAACCCAACTTTTTTTGACAATATCCAGAAATCTAGATTTTTAATCAATTGGCTTTAGGGTTTATACAGTATTAATCTAAAACATTTTTCCAAATTAATCAATAACAATAACTCAAATTTAATCAAATCATAGAATTAAAACTGGCTCTGATACCACAATTGGTAAATCGAGTTGGGATCTGATATCGATCGTAGCAGAATAATCACGAAACTTTTTCGCAAATTTTGATTTTTCGAAAAATCAAGATCTCTTTAATTCTACAAAATGATTAACATAAATTATAATAAAGCGGAAAATTAATTCGGACCTTATTCCAAAGCTTGATCATTGTCTTGTTGTATCCCTCGAACTGTTCCCGAAATTGATCCGTCTCAACCACCGTAGCCACACAAGTGTCCGGCCTCTAACGGTATCCGCAGAGTAGGTTGAGAGAACTATGTAACTCTTACAGAGAGGGTTAAGCATAAAGTACTAGCTCCATAGAGCTTAAGCCTATTTATAATAAGCTTTGGACGTTTTAGTAATTTAACTGAAATTAAATTCTAATTTCAATTAAACTTTAATTAGAATTACAAATAATTCTAATTAAATACCAATTATGCCCATA
>JANZXR010000170.1:32687537-32699153 GCA_027575705.1 Erythroxylum echinodendron | reverse complement strand
GAGCGTGCGTATTACCTTGAGGGTTATCTCTATGAACCTGTATTAGCCATTTTCCACAAGAGTGGTGTGCCCACACTTGTCAATCACCAAAATCATAATTGACTTCTTCAACAAAATTGTATCTCCAAAACTTTAGTTGTGTTGTAGGGATAGAAGAATGTGTTAGGAAACCATTGCTTCAAGAATCACTTCATTTAGGGGTCGGATGATCAAATTATGGCCAAAACATTTAAACTATGTTTATATTCTCAATCATATTGTACCTATCTTGAGAGAATTGACATAACTTTCTCTAAAAATCTTGGAATGAGACAATTCTTGAACCATTTCAAAGAATACTTCTTTATCTACAACTTTCATTAAGACTACAAAGCGAAATTATGCTTCAAAAATAGGTCAAAATTGAAATTTACTGTAGCTGTCCGGAGAGTGTCCGTTTAACAGATATAAAGTCCCTTCAAACGGACATAGACTGAGCTGGGACATTTTCAGACCCGAGAAGGTCCGCCTAGCAGACATGAAGTCCGTTTAACGGACAGTTATGGGTCAAATTCTACATTTCCAACTCATAAGCTACCTAGGACCCATCTTATGCGTATCTATCATTCCTAACTCATTTTCCTCATCATTTTCACTCCCATTTCAACTCAATATCACTTACAATCAATTCATCATCCATGTTTGGTCATCATCCCAAAAACGCAATCATTCAACTATGCACATTTATCATGAAATTGTACACATGTTCAACCCCATTTATCATCTTCATTTCATCTCCAACTTATCACACTAGTTCTTCCTAGTTCAAGAAACCATAGTACTTGTGACACTTCATCTTCCCATTTCAAGACACTACATTTTCTCATTCTATTAGATCAAAATAGAAAAGCTGTAAAATGTCCTGCATACATCCTACACAGCAACACTAACTTGTAACAATAATATCTTTCAAGTCCAATCTCCAAAATTTACAAACTTTATATCGTTAGAAAGCTAAAAGCATAAACTACAACTTCTAAAAGACAACCTTGTCCAAATAAGCCTAGATCAGTACAGTTTTTCCTCTGAAGTCAAAACACCGATATAAAGTTTACAATGTACAACTTGGAAAGTCATATGCATAACACAATCATATTTCATTATTATCAAAAGACAAGAGTTTTACAAACTCCAATGGGCATTTCGAGTCATAATACAATATTTCACAAAATCCCAAAATACATAAAGTACTTGAACTATAATTGCTCAACCTACAACTATAGCCTTGTTTTACATAAATCATTCCAAAACAAAACAAAGTATGCAAATTTGGAGTAGTGCCTTGAATCTTTTTCACTCTTTCTCTTGCGTATCACCTGGAGATGGGATGAAGAGGGAGTGAGCTTAAAAGCTCGTAGGTAACATGCTTATAACCGAGAAATAAGAAAAATCCATTGAAACATTTATTTCGATTGTAAAAATCCATGTAACAAATATTTCTCAAATTCACAACTTATCAAGAAATTCATAAACATCATGAATCATGCATTCATCAAACTTGTCACAATCATAAACACATAAGCACATCAGAAATGGTTTAGGTAAGTCCAAATTCAAGACGCACTACACATTTCCATATAATGGTCGTGTGTAGTCATGAACTTAAGGGAGTCCTTGGAGGAGCTCCGTGCCATTAGCGGGCAGGCAGGAGAAGTCTATTCTTGGGTCAACGTGCACGTGACGGTTCTTGAGGGACTACCACAAACCCACATAACATGTATTTCATGAATTGAAAACTAATTGCCCAAATGTCACATTTTGAAAAACTTGTTTTTCATGAGCATAAACCATTTCATATGCAATTCCATCATTATTTCACACTTTATCAATCAAAATCTCATACCAATCATATAACCATTTCTCAAATCATCTAAAAGCCACAAGTAGAACAATTATGGAGCAATTTGAAATCATTCCAAAAATTCATACAAAAACATATGGCGCATTCTCAAACCATTTTTAAAGAACAATAAAGCATATTTTTAAGGTAGCTGGAAATCATTTAATTCCATTTATTTGAAAGAAACTTTAATAGCTTATTAACTCAATTATAAAAATGTCACCCACTTTATTTCGCTTGCTTGAAAGCCTTATTTAAAAAGCCTCTACTTTTGCTCCTCTTGTCTCTCTTGATTTTCTTCAACATTGATAAAAAACTTCAAATCAAATAGGCATTCCAATTGAGAAACCCATAAGACATATTCACTAAAATTGACCTTAGAGTTCTTAAACCCATACATTGCTCAAGCTATATTAACCAAAACTCATCCAAAATTCTAAAAGATTTAACATGAACTTACCTTGGATCTTCACCCATCAAAGAGTTTCTTGGCTTTAATGAGAGTTCTTCTCTTCCTTTATCATTTTCTCTTCTTGAATCACCTCAAAATCTCTCTTGAAAGCTAGGAAATGATGAAACCCTAGCTTTTTCTTCTTCTTTTCTCTCCAATGGACGACTCTCTCTCTCATTTCTCTCTTCTTTTTCGTTTTTTCCACTTCTTTCCCACTTCAATCACGTTTTTGTTCTTCTTCAAAGCAAGACACACTTTTCCTTTTCCAATTTTGCCCTTAATGAGTGGACAAAGACCCTTCTACCCTTCCTTATATGCCTTGTAAATTAAATGCTTAAGTGACTTGCCAATTATGCCCTTCTTGCAATCTTAATACTATAACTCAATTAACCTATGTCATAAAATCTTAATCACCTTAACATAATAATTAACTCCACAAAAAAAGAATAATTAATCTATCAAGACCTCAAAATTTATTTAAGCCATTGCCTAACTTCTTCCAAAAAATCAAGACCTTTTTCTAATCATGTAATTGAAGGAATTAGATAGCACTTCCGTCTAGAAAAATGTTCTCACTGTCTTAATTTTCTAATGACACAAAAATCATTCAATTTGGTTTAGAAATCTAAAAGTTATATCCCAACACTTTTGAACTATTCTTATACTAAAACAATATTCTTTGCCCAACTTCCATCCAAAAATTAAAATTCTTAAGGACTGACTTAGAACTGGATTTCATAAGATAATTTATAGCTCTATTTCTACAGTTTAATCCAAATTAAGAATTACCTCATTTGGATAGCTAGAGAAAAAGTTATGGCTAAAACACCAAAGCATACTCAATGAATATGTTCCAACTATGTTTTCCAGCTTACCACTTCCATCATTTCACATATAATAGTTCTAACTTCCAAGAAAAGTTTTAGGGTCCAACAACTTGAGAACTTACATCTTCATTCTCACTTTCTCTAATTTGTTCTTCATTTTCACTACAAATGTCAAATAATTCATCGCTTTGTCTATAAATTCTAATATAATTGTGCATAACACAACAAGCAATAATGATGTATTTTTGTTTCTTCGTATCATAACTCGACATGATTTTAAGTATAGGAAATCTTGTTTTTAAAATGTCAAAACATCTTTCACTAACACTTCTTGATGAAGAATGCCTGTAGTTAAACAATTCCTGTGCATCTTGAGGTCTTCCTATGCTTCTATAAGTCGTAAATGATATCTTTCACCTCGGTATGGTGAAAGAAATCTAAGCATATTAGTGTAGCCTGAATCAACTAAATAGTACTTACCTAACATATAAAAAACATAATATTAACAAAAAGATATTAAAAATGAATTATAATTATTATATTTATTTAAAAATAATATAATACCTTGTGGACGCATATGAAATTGATTTCCTGGATTTATCACTGTTTCTAAAAGAACTCAATAGTCATTTGCAGTACCTTCCCATTAAGACATTACATACATAAAACACATATTAAATGAGCAATAACAAATACTACTTTGGGTTAGATTAATTCTTTTGCTCCTGTATGGTATTTGTTCATCAGTCGGAACATGTGCATCAATATATGTACCATCTATTGCTCCTATACAATCCTAAACATTAAAATAATTATTATTAATGAGGACATAATTAAAATAGTAATTAAATATATGAATGTACCTAAAAATATGGAAAGAATTTTGAATTATTTTAAATCTCAGGAGCTGTATTAGTAAAAGATGGTGGAGTAATGACTGTTTTTGCAAGACAATTAACTAAATATAAGACTTTACGAAAGTACGTAAAAAATGTCCAAGTTGAATGTTGAAAGTATTCTGCATTGACTTTAGTTATCTCATTATGCCCTATAGTCATCAAGAAAATTGCTACTTGTTCCTCCACATTCAAATGACTTGTTGCCTTTAAGCCTCCTAAACTCTTTAACTTATCACATAAGCTCAAGAAGATTATGTTTCTCATTCTTAAGTTTTCATAAATCCTTGTAGGATTCCCATTCAAAAGTTCTAAAATCCCATCTTGACTTGATAGAATAGAAGTTATACGTGATTGCTTTTGTAAATGAAAATATTTGTTTTCCCTCATCCATAGAAATAATGATTACCTTCTTTCGTTCATCATCAAAATCTGAATCAAAATCTAATAAGAAATCTATGTATCTATAATGCCAACATTAAATAATTAATAAAACATTCAATCAAAAGGATTAATCAAAGATAAAATATTCGTACAAAATATATAATTATCATTAAGTCAAAAGTTCATACAAAACACAAACTTAAAATGTTCAAACTATAGAATAATGCTTAATATAAAAGTGTCAAAATAATAATAATTTGATATGCACTAATACGAAAATATAACTAAAGAGACATAATCCAATCAAGCTTCATTGTATCTGTCATATTTATAAAAAAATCCATATAAAGTGGAAAATCATGTAAGGCCTTAAAAACTTTTCCATATTGCACACTGTCAACACCCATCTCATCTAAGTAACTTAGACATTCCATCATTATGTTAGACTCTTGAGATCTATTCTTCGCAGTGGATGATGTTTCATTTAGTTTTTTCTCAAGTAAATCATTATTTCTTTTTGATTGTTCACCAATTATAAGCAAGACCTCTCATACAATGTTAGAATGTATCTTCTTTACCTTCTTATTCTTAGGATATTTCTTTCTCTTAGATGGAGAAATTATATCTAGATCTTCTTTTTCATTATACGAGTAATTTTTATCAACATCATTTCTCCTCTTTTGTACTATTTGATGAGATTTAGTTGATGGATGTGCATGCATACCAGTTGCAGTAATATCTTCAAAAGTATGACACAAATTTGAAAATTCCTTATATCCTTTTTTCTTAAATTTGTGAGCCATTTTATGCATAATGATGAAAAAGAAAAATGAGAATAAATATTATATAATATGATATATTAATAAAACAAGGACATATTTTACCTTAAATAGATTTCCCAACATTCATTTGTAGTAATAACTTCACCAGTAAAACTGATTCCTATTTCTTTGATTAAGTTCTTGAAATTCTTCAATAGAGCCTTTAATCCATTATATTTATTCTTCTTGAATATAAGTATACTCCTTATTGAATTTTGTTTGAAGCCATGTGATTCGAGCCCTTTTGTTCTTACACTTGGAGGTCAAATCAAAAACTTTTAATTCCAGGGATTGCAGTATAGAATGCAGCCTCGGGTCATTTTACTTAATCAGAACTTGATGAATGGAACTATGCTAGCCTATATGTCATGATATGCCAAAAAAATTAGTAAGGAAGAGGGGGTTTAAATCTTTGGAAATTCGAACCAAAATAAGCAAATTGTAAGAAAATTTAATGAAAAGTATTTTTTTTGGATTTCAGGAATAGAAAAGTGATAAAATAAAAATAATGATCAAATGATGATAGTATCCTCTTGAAAACGAGCTTTGGCTATCATAATTCAAAAAGAATTTTGTGGGAGTGAATCACTAAGTTTCAAATGGTAAACCTTAAAGAACTCTTTAATTTCAAGGTTTTAATCAATGAACTCCATTTCTTAAAACCTTGTTGAATGCTCTTAGTGTGTGCAATGGGTAAGTCAATGCAATAAGTCATTTTAGGATCTAGAATCATCTCAATATCAAACACAACTAGGCAGATAAAAGAGAATTAACCAAATCACAAATAGACATATATGAGACTTCATATATTCAAGTTCCAAGTTCTACATCAACAAATCCCAATAACACATTGAATGTCCAATACTTGATTAAACTCTAATCAAGAATATTCAACTACAAATTACAAATCATAAACCTAGGAGTTCATAACAATTTAGCTGAACATGGAATAAACTACTCCCCTTTGAAGCCCATCGAACTGTAGTCATTGCTACATGTTCAAGAGGAAAGAAGTGCTTAGCCAAGCATTACTCTAGGAGAATTCACAACCAGGAACCCACTGGAAGCATCCATGTTAGTAGCTGTCGGTGGAGGAGTTGACGATGAAGTGGAGGAGAAAGGATGATGGAGTGTCCGAAAGTTTTGAGAGTGAGAATGTGTTATTTTTACTATGTCGGCTCTCTCTTAACTACAAATGTTAGGTTTAAAAAAAAGGGTTATGGATCAGGTTGTGCAGTGGGTAAACTTTCAAAAATGGTTCGGGTATTTGAAGATTCGCCACAGCGACAGATAATTTCGCCGCGGCGAACTTTTCCTGAAAGTTTTAGCTATACTGTTGGTTCTTTCGCCGCGGTGACAGAATTAATCTTCGCCATGGCTAACTTTTCTCGAAGGTTCTGCTTGGAATTCTTCATACTTCGTCGTGGCGAACTTCCTGTTGCATCTGTTCACTTGTTGACTTGACTTCAGCCTTTCCTTGACTCTACATATTCTTGAGTCTCTTCTCCTTGAGTCTCCTATAATTAACAAATGGTAGTTTGCAGTATTAATTGACATCAGAAAATTAATTAGTGAAATTAATACTGATTTGTGACAAATTTTACTCTCAAACTACATAAATAAAGGTAGGCACTCAAGAGTCAAATTAAGCATAAAATCTAGAAATAGGAGCCAAGAAGTGTAGTAAAAGTCATGAAAATGCTGCCAATTTATATAGTAAACTTGGGCTCAATCAAATTCCCCCACACTTAGACCTTTGAACTCCTGGACACAGTTTATAAGTGTCAAAGAGACACAAGTGCAAAAGCAAATCCCGACCATGCTTAAAAATCACTTTCTTATAAATTAATCAAAGTAGATTGAAAGAGTGCTAAGAAAATAAACACTATAAGAATTTAATCGAAGAGATTGAGCAAAAGAGATTTCACTCAAGGCAAGGTGTTTGCTCTCATCTTACTTGTTTTTGGGATAATTTCACTCTAAAATCTGCTTAGTCCATTCTCTACCATAAGCTTGGGATAGTTCTACCTCTCCACTACAAGAACTATAATTTCGAAAATTAAGAGGACTTTTCAAGGTTTTAATGCACGGAAGGCTAGATGAAATGGATGGAATAGACGAAAGAAGAAAGAAAAAGAAAAAAAGATATATATGAGCACATGCAAAACAATTTGAAATAGATGTCAACTGTAAGACAATATTTAGCAATTTTGGATTCCTTGTAAGATGCAAGATACTCTGACTATCACAAAAAAAAAAAAATTTCTCTTGCTTGTGCCCAAGTTCTTCCAAAAGCATTTTCAACCATACTGCTTCTTTACTGGCTTGTGTAGCTGCTATATATTCTACTTCTGTTGTTGACGTAGCAACAATTGATTGCAATTTTGAAACCCAGCTTATAGTTCTGCCAGCAAGTTTAAACAGATAACTTGTAGTAGATTTACTTTTGTCAAGATCATTTGCATAATTTGAATCAACGCATCCACTGACAACAAAGTCTGATCCTCTATAAGATTATGCAATATCTGAGATTCCCTTAATATATCTTAGGATCCTTTTTACAAAATTTCAATGCTCTCTATCAGGATTCGCCATATATTGACTTACCACTACTATTGCATTTGCAATGTTTGGTCTTGTGCAAATCATAGCAAAAATAAGCTTTCCACTATTGATGCATACATTACTCGAGACATCTTCATCCTCTCTTGTTCACTGTGAGGAATCCTTTTAGAGGATACCTTGAAATTAATAGGAAGTGGGGTAAATTTTGGCTTACAATCTTATATGTTGAAACGTTGCAAGATTTTCTTCAAATAATTATTTTGAGAAAGTCAAATCTTCCTGTTATTTCTGTCTCAGTAAATTTTTCATCCCTAGAATCTTGTTTACTGGCCCTAAGTCCTTCATTTCAAATTCTCTAGCCAATTTTGGCTTTAACTCCTTGGGGTAATCTTTGTTGGGGCCTGCGACCAATATGTTATCTACATACAATAGCAAGATAATGAAATTACATTCACCAAACTTCTTGAAATATGGACAAAGGTCTACATTGAGTATGTTGTATCCAAGGCTCATGATAAAGGAATCAAATCTCTTGTATCAATATCATGGCACCTGTTTTAGACCATATATAGATTTGTTCAACCTGCAAACTCAGTTTTCTTTGCCTTTTTCTTCAAAACCTTCTGGTTTAAGCATATAAATTTCTTCTTTAAGATCTCTATAAAGAAAAGTTGTTTTTACATCTAACTGTTCAAGATGTAAATCAAATGTAGCACACATTGTCAAGACTACTCGGACTGTAGTGAGTTAAATCACAAGAGAAAATATTTCGTTGAAGTCAACTCCTTCTTTCTGAGACATCCTTCACCTCTAATCTTGCACGGTATCTCTCCACTTGATCTTCACCATTTCGCTTAATCTTGAAAACCATTTATTTTCTATAGGCTTATATGGTAGTCCCACGAGCTCCCAATTCTTATTCTTATGAAGAGTTTCAATTTCTTCTTGCATTGCTGCCTTCTACAAAATGCGTCTAAGTTACTCGTTGCTTTTTGAAGAGTTGATGACTCTCCTTCCTCTATCAAAAGACAGAATGCAACATTACTCTCCATAATGCAATCAGAATGCCAATCTAGTAGCCTTTTGTGCAATCTGACCAACGAATTTTTAAAACTTCATCCTCAACTGGTTTTTGTGCCTCATGCTCTAGTGTTCTTCAAAAGAATATGCTTGTTTAACTTTTCTTTCCACCTATACGAATGTAGTCTTCGATTTTTCTTTTAAAGTGTTATCATCTCCTTCATCCCTTTATAGTTGATCTCCTACAAAGACAACATCCCTACTGTCAATGACCTTATGGGTAGTGGGATCCTATAAGCGATACCCCTTTACTCTGTCATTATATCCCATGAATATGCATTTCCTAGATTTTGGATCTAGCTTTGTAATTTCATGGCATTATAAATCGTGCACACTGGACTTTCAAATATATGAAGGTTTGAATAATCAGCTGGTTTACCAATCCACATCTCTATTGGTGTCTTCAACTTAATTGTAGTTGATGGAGATCGACTCACCATATAATAAGCGGCATTGACTGCTTCTACTCAAGATTTCTTCTCTAAACCTGTAGTTTTTAACATCGCTCTAGTTCTTTCTAATAAGGTTCTATTCATCTGATCTACCACTCCATTTGTATGGTATTGTGAACTATCTTTTGATCCCTTCTTGCTTGCAGAATCTTTCAAAATGATCACTAGTATATTCTCCTATATTATCTGTCCTTAAATACTTGATCTTCTTTCCAGATTTGAGCTCAACTCTAAGTTTGTATACTTTGAAGACTGGAAACACATCTGCCTTCCCTTTTGATCGGATACACCCAACATCTTCTGGAATAATCATCAATGAAGGACACAAAATAATTTGCTCCTCGTAGGGATGGAACCAGTTCTTGTCATACATCATAAAGATCTAATTCTAAAATAACCTTGCCTTTAAAATTTGACATGTTGAACTTCAAACAATGTTGCTTACTTGTAATACAATGCTCACAAAAAAGAAGTGATACTTCTGTAAGTCCAGGAAGTAGCTTCAACTTTGCAAGGATTTTCATTCCTTGTTCAAACATATGTCAAAGTTTATGAAGCCACATCATTGTTGATCTTTCACTTGCATTACTTGAGACAGCTGATGCTTTAGCTTCCTGCAAAGTCTCTCCCTTTTCCATGTACAAATTTGCAGCTATCTTTTCTCCCTTAATAAGTACAAGCGCTCCGCTTATTATTTTAATGATCTCATTCCGCCATTGATCTTACACCCAAGATCATCATATAGACAATAGGTTCTTCTTCAGGCCCTCCACATTTCACACATCTCATATAGTACAAATTATACCATCATACATCTTTAGGTTGATAGTTCCAATGCCAACAATCTTTAAGGCATGATCATTACGATTATACACAGACCTTCCAAAGATAGGTTCATAATGATGGAATCATTATCTTCGGGCGGTCATGTGGATTGTAGCTCCCGAGTCAAGAAGTCATACTTTAGAAAATCTTTTCCTACCTTCATTACTTGTTGTTGCTTCACAACATATAAAGCATCTCCATCATCAGAACAACTTGCCACATTTACTTGAGGATTGGAATTTTTCTTTAAATTCCAAAAATCTTTCTTCAGGTGACCTTACTTTTCATAATTATAACATTTTAAATTCTTCTTACTTCTTGATTTTGATCTACCATGATTATGGCTTGCAGTTTGACCTTGTTCTGTTGATCTCCCTTTCATCACCGTCAAGGCCTCCATATGTTGTGAACTTATCTACTTGTCTTCCTTATTATTGTGCCAATTTTCCTCTTCTAGGAAAACAACTGCAACATCATTGAAGACAAGAAAATCTATAAAGATATTATTTGTTAAGTTAATGATGAGTTGATCATATGAATCAGGTAAAATTTGAAGTAGAAACTCAAAACGTTCATTTGACTCTATTTTACAACCCAATAAGTAGGTTGAGAGAATATAGTATTTAAGGTATTGATGTGCTATGTCATCGAAGTAGATTCTGCCATACAAAGTGTCGGACCCCTTTTTCGGAGCCCAACATTCGGAGTCATAACACGTGAGCGAAGGGTTCTTATAATATTCCCAATATCCATACTTGAGCATTTAATAAATGACAATTCATTCGTATGCTCATACCCTCACAAATAAGCAATGGTCAGCCCACACTAGTCAGTCACCAAAATCATCAATCCTCTGAAGAAGTGATCTTTACTTAATGACTTCAAGATGTTTATGACAATTAACAAAGTCAATTGGTTCAGCTGTAACTGATAGTCGACTGGTTGGTGTGTAGTCGACTAATACTAACATTTTTCCATGAAACTTCCAGTTCTGCTCTTCGATTAGTCTACTAATATGACGATAGTCGACTAGCACTAACATTTTTCATGAAACTTTCAACTCTGCTCTTCGAATAGTCGATTAATATGATGATAGTCGACTAGTTCATTTATCCAACTGTTCGAATAGTCGACTAATATGATGACAGTCGACCAGTCCATTTATCCTACTCTTTGAATAGTCGACTAGTCCATTGCTCCAACCGACAGATTTCACAAAATCTCCAACCTTTGATTATTGAGATACTTATTTGAATCCTTCATACAAGATCTTCTCATGGAATACATTTTGTTCAATTCTAATACTTATTTTCCTCATCATTTTCACTTCGATTCTAATTTAAAATCATTTACAATCACTTCATCATCCATGTTTGGTCATCATCCCAGAAACACAACCATTCAACTATACACATTCATCACAAAAATCTGCACCT
>JANZXR010000170.1:32666323-32678866 GCA_027575705.1 Erythroxylum echinodendron | reverse complement strand
GCTCCGTTATCTTAGGTTATGTGTCGGAATGACCTACGGGCGTCCCGGTACGTATCCTAGGGTAATGGGGTGTTACATAACTTGTCATCAAAAAAGAAATACAGTAAAGCCTCAAGTCTCTAAGTCCCTAAAAAACTCCTAATCCTGATGGGATGAATGCCTTCTTCTTTTATAAAACATAGGATATGGTTGGTGAAACCACTATGTAAGCTATTGAGGAATTATTCAAAAAGGGGAAGATGCTAAAGGAAATCAACAACACCTTTATAATCCTAGTTCCCAAACGTAGAGAACAAAGATCCATCAACCATTATAAACCTATTGCTTGCTGCAACATAGTCTACAAAATTATTCCAAGGATACTATCTCTCTTTACTTTGTAATTATGCAATATTTAATCAATTACACATTAGTCCCAAAATAAGACTCTATTGTATGGAGAAATACAATTGTAGAGGCACCCACTAATAAGTCTTTCAGGGACATGTTATGGAAGCATGGTCCTATAGTTAGATGGTTCCATCTAGTATGGGAATGATACGCTCTCCCCAAGACTTCATACATCCTCTGGCTAGCTATTAAATGCAAAATCTCTAACATTGATAAATTAGCTAAATCTTATGCTTCCCAAATAGGTATGCGTTGTGTAAAAAGGAAATGGAGACCAATGACCACATCCTCTTTAACAATAAATTCTCTATAGAGATGTAGCTATACGTCATAAAAAAAGTAAAATAGGTCCCCAAAAGGCTCTATGGGTAGATACTATACACTAATGTAGCATAATCAGTAACGCAACCAAAGAAGAAAAGATAATCTTCATAATTGTCTTGTCTTACCTAGTGTCTAGCATCTCGGAGAATTGCAATGATAGAATCTTCAAGGATTAATTAATGTCCACATACATATTCACAACTTCCTTTCTTTAATGAATTATAGAACATCTACATATACACAAGACAAAAATCCATATTTCAATAAAGGTGATGATTAAATGGGGGATATGATTAGGTCACCCTACACTTAACTGAAAGCACAACATAAGGTAAGAAAGAATCAGAGCAACACTTTCATTGAAGAGTAGAAACTCATACCTTAAGGCTGAGGTGAGATTCAAAACACCACAAAGACAAACTTCCCCTCTAAGAGATTATGTATCCAACCAAACTTCCTTTTAGGAATCAACAGTAAGTATCATGTATCAATGAATCTAGCCCATGAATGCCTTATAATCATTTCATATTTTACCTAGAGAAAAACTCTCAATCGTCGCTTCATTATGACTATCCTATAGCTCAACTTCAATGCATTATGTAATTGGAGCAATGACAGTTAATTGATGTTGTTTTTCCATACCTAACTCACTGATGCTTGTAACTCCTAAATTGATACATAAAATATTCTTTTTAACTTCTTAAAAAAATTATGCACGTATAATACATGTCAAATGAGTAACACCACATAATATTTTTGTTCGATCATTTTTGTTACCCCTATATAAAATTTGTTCATTAGTTAAAATTTATGAATCAATATGTGTACTATTTATTACTCCTATGCTATATAAAATTATCTAGGTAGAATATTAATAGTACTCTATATTGACTCTAGTTATCTCATTATGTCTTGTCATCATTAAGAAAATTGTAACTTATTCGTCCATTAACAGATGATTGGTTAGCCGTAAGCCTTTTAAACTTTTGAACTCATCACAGAAGCTCCAAAAGATTGTATTTCTCATTCTTAATTTCTTATAAATTCTTGTATGATTCCCATTCAAAAGTTCTAATTTCCAATCATGATATGATAGAGTAAAAGTTCTACACAGTTTCTTATGTAAATGAGAATATTTGTTCTCTTCCATAGTTAGAGAAATAATAATTGTCTAAATAATTTCATCATTTGAATATGATTCAAAATTTTATAAGGAGGCCACATATCTACAATATCAACATTGAATAATTACTAAATATATTCAAATATAAATGGTAAAACTATTATTAAACATTAAAATAAGTAAAATAAATACAGGAAGTTTATATCAAACATTTAGTGAAAAAGTTCATGTAAAATATATAGTATGACGTGTAAGTATTGAAATATTTCATAATATAAAAATTTCATCATTGAACTAATCACTTTATCAAATGATGAAACTTCATCTTTATTCTTTGTAGTTAATGTTGCTACCATTTTTCTCAAGTAAATCATTTTTTATTTTGACTACTGATTAATTATAAGTATGACATTTTCCAAAATGCTAGAATCAGTCCCTTTTACCTTCTTCTTATTAGGAAATTTCTTTTTCCTAGAAGGATAACTTAAAACTTAACCTTCATTTTCATTGAAGGAATAAACTTCATCAACATCATTCTATATTCCTCTTCTACATTGTTTGATGGGGATTTAGTTGATAGATATGCATATTAACTAATTATAGTAGTATCTCCAAAAATAAGACACAAGTTTGAAAATTGCTTGCAACCTTTTTTTCTTTGAATATTGTTGAGCAAGTTTTATATCTAATAAAACTCTCAATACCCACGAGTATACAGATTGTATATTGTAGTATCAAAGGTATCATTTCCATGAAGATTATGCAATAACTAACAATTTGAACTTAACTTTTTCTAAGGTAACACAAAATTGATTTGAATAAAATTAAATAACAGAAATTAAAAAACTAATAAAACAAAACAAATAAATAACTGATAGGTGAGCTTCTAGTAAGATTAGAGGTTGATCAAGGTTAAATGCTTTGGATTTATTCTTTCCTTATTTTGTTTGCTTAACAATTGTTGAATCAATTATGTGTTTAATCCTAGATTTCATAAGTTATTAGTTACTCTCTCTCAAGACCTAATTAATTAACCCTAATTGAATAAAAAAATTCCAGATTTGCAATATCTTAATTCACAAAACATTCCCTAACATTTCAATTAAATCTGAAGCTATATATTGGATAATTAATTTCTCACACAAGATATTTTTTCAAGTGATTGTTAATTTGATAATAGTGGGACTTATTAAACTACAAACTCTCATGCACATTCTAATTTGGTTACTTTTGACTCACCCTTTCGATTTGTTGTCAAATATAAGAATGCACAATTATCACAAATTGAGTCAATAATAATCAAAGTCACAAAAAAAATTAGAATAAAACCTAATATAAAATTTAAAACTTCATGAACATGATAAACATCTTAGAAATCCAATTACACATCAATAATAACAAAGGAAACAAACGAAAAGAGTGAAAACTCTATTTTCTCTTTAATATAGAAAGTTGGAATTTCCTGGTGCTGTTATTGATCTCCCACTTTAATCCACTTTGACTTAATGGCTGCTACATTTTCTTTTGTCTTTCACATTTTTAAATAATAGTGTAGAAACTTAGGATTTTTTCTAGGTTTTCCACTCATTTGGTTCCGAAAATACCCCAAACCCTAAAAGGTACGAAAAAGGTCGCATCTGGAGAGTGCTATCAGGATTTGACATGGGTGTCACGATCATGCCATAGGTGTCACGATCGTGCTTCTAGAAATTCCTTTCTATCATGATCATGACTGGGAATTATGACTGTGACCTAGTTCATTCAGCCTCCATCTTCTTCATTCTTCAATTTCCCAGTCTCCATCACTAACAAACACATCAAACACCTCATGAAACATAAAATCAAGATCCAATTCTTGCTCTAAACCAAACAAGCACTTAGAATACATACAAACATTAATTATAAGATAATTATAAGCCTATACGCATGATAATCATCTAAGAGATACTTAAAAACACACTTAAACATCTAGCAAAACATAGTATAATATACACCTATCAACATGCTCATACTTAAACCTTTGCTTGTCCTCAAGCAACTAAAAACACAAATAAAAAATTAAAAAAACATATCAACATACATTCATAAAATACTACAATAATGTTACAATGGCACAAATCTTATAGACTTAGCTTGACCTTAAACATAAATCATCAAAATATGCCAACACATTAACTTATTCCTTTTATGTTTGAGTACTTTGAAATTAATATACATATCAATCAAAATATTGACATCCTATTATGAAACCTGTGGCACTTGTAAGCACAAATTTATTATTATTAATCAATTAAGAAGGCAAACTATCAGTAAGTAACTTTTCATGAAAATTCTTGCTATTTTTAAAAGATCGGTAGGTTTATTTATTGTAACACTATATATATGATATTTTTTGGAATGTTAAACTAGTCTTTTGACATGAAGGCAAACTCCTTTTCATGAATGTCCCTCAGTTACTTAACTAGATCATGTTTTTATTTAGCTTGGTTGGAGCATCATTCTAGTCTTTTACTGCGAAGACAAAAATTTTGTTGTGAATGCCCCCAGTTACTCAGCTATATCACAGCTTTTAATTAGCTATTAGCTCTATTCTTAACCCAATTTTCTTAAAAGAAAAGGGAAAACAAAATGGTTATTTATTTAACACACTTGTTTTGTTTTTTAGCCTACCTCATTTCTTTTTAGTCAATCACTCCCATGAAAGTGTACTAATAATGCGAACCAATTCAGTCGAATATAATTATAAATGTATAAAAACAAATTTCCTAAGGTGAAAGAGTAGGATTCATATCCTAATTAACAAACATATTCATTCCAAAGACACTTAAAACACAAAGTTCAAAAGTTAACCTTTACAATTTAAATGACCATGTTCAAAGTTAAACTAATTCCATTCAATTCTGGCCATTAACACATTCACATAATATACACATATGCAATGAAATGTTTACACTATCTCAACCTAGTGAAAAAAAACTATACAATTGTAAAATTCAAGCACAATTGCTATGTACAAATGCAAAATTCACAAACATATGATATGTAATTGCGTATGCATCCCTACACCTAAACAACACATTGTCCTCAATATGGAAAACAAACAACAAAAAAAGAAGATAGATAAAAACAAATAAAAAGTTAGAGCAAGAAAACTTATGATGTTTCAACGGTGATGGTGTTGGAGTTAGAGCTTAGAGATACCTTTGGTCATGAAATTCCAACAATTTACTCCCTATAAAATAAACATAAAAATAACAAAACAAAACATCAATAAAATAAAATAAAAAATGATCCTAATTCTTAGGCTGCCTCCTAAGTAACGTTTTTTTTCATGTCATTAGCTTAACATACGCTTCATGTTTATGATTCCACCCGTGTTGCCCAATTTGGGTTTAGTAGCTTATAAAGAAGCTACATGTTGCAATATAATTAGAAACACAAAATTAATCAAATTAAAAATTCCAAGTAAGTTTAGTAATGCCCTTTTAAGTAACAAACTGTATTAAAATAGGGAATAACAAAACTCCCTGAATCGTCAATTGAATCCAATAGTTTGTCCTTTAAGAAGGTGAATTGCTCTTCTTCTGCAATCTCCCTCATCTCTTCTTCTTCATCCACTTCTTGAAAAAAGACTTCCATATCTTCTTTAAGCTCGATGTCCTTTTTCCTCTGTTCCTTATTCTCTTCTTTTTTGTTTAAA
This sequence comes from Erythroxylum echinodendron, assembly GCA_027575705.1. Lineage (NCBI taxonomy): Eukaryota > Viridiplantae > Streptophyta > Magnoliopsida > Malpighiales > Erythroxylaceae > Erythroxylum > Erythroxylum echinodendron. The sequence continues at coordinate 32,673,329 of JANZXR010000170.1, read as the reverse complement.
GATTCTACTATAATAGTTCACCTGAATGAATTGCCCTCCTTTATATTCTCTAATACCTTATTCATATTGAATTTCACTTGTTCATCACCAATCGAATGGATGAGGTTGTCTTCATCAACATTTACCAAAGCTCTTCTAGTGTTCAAAAATGGTATACCAAGAATTAGTGGACATCTTCGATCATTTTCAAAGTCTAACACAATGAAATCTATAAAAATGATAAACTTGTCCACTTTTACAAGTTTATCCTCTACCACACCAACGGATTCTTTGTCGATTAATCCACTAACTGAATAAGCATAGAAGTTGGTTTCACATCTTTTAGCTCCAATTTTTAAAATTTGACAAAGGCATACTTATGTCTTGGTCACATAAGCATTTAGAAAGCTCTAAATTACCAACTACATAGGGTATAGTAAAACTCCCAGGATTTGTTAACTATGAGTGTAAGTTATTGGTAATTAAGGAGTTGTAACTTTTCTTCATTGCTACCGTTGGATTGTTGTCCCAAGTTTGCTTACTTGATAATATTTCTTTGAGAAACTTTGCATACGTGTGTGTGCTCTTCACAACTTCCACAAAGGGCAATTCTAATTTGCAATAGCTTCAGATTATCCACAAATGTTGAAAATTGTATATCCAATTTATTCTTTTGAAGTCTTTGTGAGAATGGTATTTTCAGTGGGTAAGGCGAAGGAGTAACATAGGGAGAGTCCTTATTCTTTTATTCATCTTTTGTTTGCTTCTCTTAGTCCTCTACAAGGTGGGGTTCGAATTTTTTTTTTTCTGTTGGTTCTTCTAGCTCTTTGCCACTCCTAAATGTGATAACCTTAAATTGCTCTTTTAGATTTGCTTCCATATTGGTCAAAAGGCTTTTCATATTTCTTGTAGATAATTCATTGGTAAGCTGGCCCACTTGAATTTCTAGGTGGTGAATAGAAGAGGCATGATCTTCTATTACTTGCTTGAATTGCCCTTTTAGACTCGTGAGCTTGTCTATAAGCTTATCCAGTTTTGAATCCCATAAATTGGACTCATCTTGTTAAAATTTGATAGGCCTTGAGTTCCCATTTGATTCTTTGTATTGTTAAACTAAAAGAAATTTGAGCCCCCAGATTGTATGTGTTCAAGTAAGAATGATTACTTCCCTGACCAAATTATGCTCCATTGAAGTTGTATTGCTACATGTTGTTATATTCTACTAAGAAAAATAAGCTGTGATATGACTCTCTTATCTACTTAGGTTATATCTGTGCTGAATTGATTTGAATGGAGAGAAAGAAGTAGCTAAATACTTGGTGTGGATGTCGATCGTAACCTGCAATGCTGTCACTGGATTTGTAGCAATCATTCCTTTTAGATCCTGGAAGGTTGACAGCTGTCTACTTTGATCTGATTTTCAAAGACAACTATCATTTTCCATCTCTTCAAACAAATCATGTTTCACTAGTAATGGTGTTCATCTAATTCCTTGATCATATGCGTTAAACCCTGACCTTATGAAGTCTATAAGGGGTCCTTTTCTCTCCATGGTATATTTCCTCCACCATCATTCTTTCCATCTTTTTTTAGCATTTAACTCTTTAAATTCCTCATTCTTGCCTTGTGGTGTCTAAATTAATGTGTCTTCTAATTTGCATCCAAACTTTCAAGGGTAACAATTCCTTAAATCAAAGGAATTCAAATAATCTTAATTCTAAATTCCCCGACAACAATGCCAAAAACTTATAAAGTTTTATATCTAATAAAACTCTCAATATCCACAAGCATATGGATTGTATATTGTAGTGTTGAAAGGTATTGTTCCCATGAGGATTATGTAATAACTAACAATTTGAACCTAACTTTGTCTAAGTTAACATAAAATTGATTTAAATAAAATTAAATAATAGAAATTAAAAAACTAATAAAGCAAAACAAATAGGTGAGCTGCCAATAAAGTCAGGGGTTGATTAAGGTTGAATGCTTAGGACTTATTATTCCCTTACTTTGATTTGAATAAAATTAAATAATAGAAATTAAAAAAACTTATAAAACAAAACAAATAAATCACTGATAGTTGAGTTGCCAATAAGATTATGGGTTGATCAAGGTTGAATGCTTAGGACTTATTCTTTCTTTATTTCATTTCCTTAACTATCGTTAAATCAATTATGTGTTTGATCCTAGATTTCTTAAGGTATTGATTATACTCTCTAAAGACCGAATCAATTAACCTTAATTGAATATGAAAATTCTAGGTTTGCAACCTTTCAATTCACAAAACTTTCCCTAACATTTTCAGTTAGATATGAAGCTATCTACTAGATAATTAATTTCTCACACAATATCTCTCTTCAAATGATTGTTAATTTGATAATTATAGGACTTATTAAATTGCCAACTCTCATTACCCAATCTAATCTGATTACTTTTGACTCACTCTCTTCATTTGTTGTCAAGTATAAGCATGCAAAATTATCACCAACGCCAGAATATGTATTAAATTAATAATAATTAGAGCCATTGGCTTGATCAAAACATGTTCTGTAATCCTGTCACTTCTTTTTTACTATCTGTTGTATTCTCAGTTGCGGTCTTCATTTCTACATCTTTACTGACTAGATTGGCTCTTTGTTTGTCAATTTTAGTTTGTCACAAGTCTTCATATCTCTTCGGTCGATTTTTTCCTGTTTATCTGTGATGTTTGCATTTGGCTCTCAAGAAAATAGGAGAAAGAAAACAAGTATTTTACTATTATTTCTATGATAAAGTTGTGATTTTTTTCCTTGTAGGGTATATCTGGACATTATTTGTATAGATCTGCACAAAGGGTGTTTTTTACATTGATAAAGTTAATTTCTTTATGTTTTGTATTTGTTGTTTGAATTCTTTGTGCTATGTTATTTGAACAATGTCGTTAGAGATTTTGGATTTTACTAAGCTAGTTTTTGGAGTCGAATTGGTTTAGTTAACCTCACTGTTACTAAATCTTCTTAAGCTGTTTATCGATTTTGCCTACTGAGGAACTTGTCTGAATGCATCCTGCTTGGCATTTGTGAATTTGGGCTTTCCTCTAGTCTTATGAAGCACACGGGTAATTTCTTAGACAGCTTAAAATAAGTAGACTGTGTCTCTTTTATGTGTTAATGTCTAGATTTAAGGGGCTTGATGTTGGAAAAGTTGCATTGTTGAGTACTTCTACCTCATGTGAGTTAATGCTTTGGCTGTGTTACTAAAGTTGAGATTTTTATAAAGTGAAACAAATTTTATTAGTGTGCCCAAGGATAGAGCCGTCGTCACCGAAGGTCTTTGCATGTGGGTTTTGCAAAGTTTTTGGAAAGCCACCCAAGGATCATCAGAAAAGAGGCGTTCAAGGTAGATCACGAAAACTATTTTTTGGAGTGTCTTTCCTGGTCTCTGTAGAACAATTATTATATCTACAACCAACTATGAGCATCATAATCACGCTTCTTTTATCACTCTTAGTTTATCATGAGCAATGCACAAGATATTTAATTTAACAAGATCATCTGATTTTAAAGCCAGTAACCTTAGCGGAACTAGTTTTGTTAATATTGATCAGTAGGTCAATACATTCTCTTATGATCCTAGCCTAATAACATTTGCGCAAGTTTCACGTGATTCTTCCTGGAGTGGCAAGTAAGCATCTTGATATTAAATCAATTAGTAATTTTCTCTTGAAATTGATCTATAATGTCTTATACCTATTGGAATTTGTTTGATTCTTAGTAGAGCCTGTTTCTCCATCTGGTTGTGTGATACATCTCATCTTGTATTATGTCTGTTTGGTTAGATTCTTTTTTCTTTCTTTCTGTAGTTTTTAGTCTAATAAGTGCATAGGAGGTGGAGACCCATAGGAGTCCTTAATTTCATTCTTTAATTTATTAGTTTCACAGGGGATTATATTATTATTGTTAGATTTGATTTGTATGTGATTCTCCTGCCGTGTGCATCTGGTTAATGAACTGGGCATCTACTTGATCAGCTAGTCAGACTTTTCTTCTTTTCTTATTATTATTCTTATTATGCTTATTATTCTTATTATTAGCATTATTATTATTATTCTTATTATCTTCTTAATATTTGTATTCCTATTTGTCTTATTATTGTTATTAGTATTATTATTCTTATTATGTCTTCTAAACTTGCATCACATACTTGAAGTTTTTTTTAACTCTTCATGTCACATTTGTCTATGGGTCTACTAAAAACAGTCTCTCTACTTTATAGGAGTAAGGCTACGTACTATCAGACCTCTCCAAACCCTGCATTGATATGGGATTCAACTAGGTACGATGATGATGATGATGATGATGAAATATAGAACTTTATGAACATGATAAATATCTAAGAAATCCAATTACACATCAATAATAATGAAACAAGCAAGGGAAAAAGAATGACAACTCTATTTTCTCTTTGATATAGAAAGCTGGAATTTCCTAATGTCGTTCTTGATGATCCACTTTGATTCAATGGATGCCAGATTTTTTTTCCTTTCATATTCTTAAATAGTAGTTTAGGGTCCTAGGGTCATTTCTAGGGCTTTTTCACTTCATTAGATTTCAAAAATACCACCAAACCCTAAACAATACGAAAAATGTCTCACCTAGAAAGTGTTATCACGGTCGTGACATAGGTGTCACAATCGTGCTTTTGGAAATTCCTTTCTTTCACAATCGTGAAATGGGAGTCACAATCGTGACCTATTTCATTCAGCCTCTATCTTTTCATTTTTTAATTTCCTAGTTTCCATCACTAACAAACACATCAAACACCTCTTGAAAAATAAAATTAATATCTAGTTCTTGCTCTATTCCAAACAAACACTTAGAATACATACAATAATAATAGCATAATTCTAAACCTATACACATGATAATCATCTAAAATATACTTAAACATCTAGCAGAACATAGTATAATATACACCTAGAAAATATACAAATCATTTTATGCACCTACAATAATGAAATATGTATATGAGAAAAATAATATAGGATATATCAATAAGTAAAGAAATATTTGACCTTAAATAGATTTTGCCAACATTCATCTATAACATTATCTTTACCAGTGAAGGGGTTATGAATGATTCTCGTTTCTTTAAGTAAATTCTTGAAAATTTTCAATCTATTCCTTAACGCATTATACTTGTTTTTCAATTGGACATTAGTATGCTCTTAATTGAATTTTTTAAAAAAACTTGTCCTAATATTCTTTTATTCAATTTTTAAAAAAGGCTATAGTTGTTCAATTTCCCCCCTTCTCTTCTTAAACCATTAATGAGATTAAATACATTTCTATTCCATCACTTCGTACCGCATTATTTTTATTTATTTTCTCCCAGTAATTCAAGTCATTCATATTTATCAAAAATTTCATCACGGAAAGTAATTAAATTATTGATAACAGAAAAGAAAGCCTTAAACAATGATTCAAAAAATATATACAAACTGATAAATGAACACCTTAGATTACCTAGTTCTCTTTATAGATTGAATACCTTAAAATTTTAAACATAAAGTAAATTTTTTCATTAATGTTATTTCTTGTCATTTTATTTGGTTTGTTCACTAAGTTATTTACTACTCATCAATTACACTACGTGTAGAACTCATTCATGTCTTCTAATTTTTTTCAAATTTTCTTTGCTTTCTTGTCCTTTGCATGAAAATTAAATAGTTCAATATACTCTTCTCCCATGGAAAGGAGAGGCAAGGAGAGGCACTGTATGCTTAATAGCAAATAATCAAAGATGTTAAAGATTAAATCTTCTTCCAAGCATTCTTCACTAAAAATACTAACTTGCTAGGATTTCTAATTGTCAATACTTTCAGTGGCATTCTTCTTACATCCTACAAGGTTAAAATAAGTAGTAAATATTTGTAAATAAGTTATGAGGTGGATCGTATCAAGATAAGTTAGGTTTAGCTTCTTGTTTTACATAGATTTTAGGATAAGAAACTTTAAGCCTCAAATTCTCGTTCCTATTTAAATAAGTGAGCGGCCATAAAATGTAACCTTAGATAACTATTATAGCTAGATTTGGTCATTTATTATCTTAATAGCAGAAAAAGGAAGAATTGAGAAATAATCTTTTGTTGTTTTGGAGAAGGGATGATCTACTCCATTTGTTGTAGGATTCAGGTGTCGGCCCCCTTAAAATTTTTCCATTAACATAAGCATAAGAGCTTATGAAATAGAAGCATGAGAAGAAATTGAGGGTATTTTCGGTATATAGCTTAAGAACCAAGGGTAAAATGGACTTTTGGGAAAGGCATGGTGGACTTGTTTTATTGGCAGAATGGCAGCGTGAATGAGCCAAGAATAGAAGAAAAAGAGAGGTTTCGGCTGTAAGTGAAAAGAAAAGAGTTGAAAGCTAAGTTGAAATTTCTGTAAAGCTTAAAGAGAGAACATCCGAGCGCATACAAGAGAGGAAAAAGAAAGAAGGAGGAAGGAGCTTTCGTTGGAGTTAAGAATCTCATTACTTGGTAAAAAATCACAGTAAGTCATTTTAGGATTGTGCATTATAGTTTAGCCGATTATGGATATTGTTGTTAAATAGGAGTTGTGGTTCTTTTATGAAGAAAATCAAGGAGGGGCTCAAAAGAGGCAAGGAAATCAAGAGGAAAAGCATTCATAAGTCGGATATAGAAGCAAGCAAGGTTCTTAAGGTGGGTTACAGTTTTATAATGAAGAAATAAGCCCAAAGTGTTTGTTTTCAATGACTACGATTTCTGCATATATGTGCTGCATATTTGTTCTGTTCCGGTATGCTATAAAATGTCAATCGTTGTTGCATGATTTCATACAAAAATATTTTCTTCAAAGTTGCATACTTTATGAAACCAAGTTTCAGCATGTTTTGCAAACAAGACTGATTTCTACAAAAAGTTGTATACATTTGAAAACAAGTTTTTGATTTGAAAAGCAAGAACTTCAAGAACTGCCATTTTGGGCAATCAGTTTTCAAGAGCATGAAAACTCTGTGATTATGTGGG
>JANZXR010000170.1:32592324-32634513 GCA_027575705.1 Erythroxylum echinodendron | reverse complement strand
AGAGAGGAAGCTGATTCTCGCTCTGTGTTTGTTGGCAATGTGAGGATTGAAGTCTTTGTTGACTCTGTTTTATAAAACATAATTTAGCTGTGTTTTTATAATTACTCTCTAAAAGCTTATTTTCTGTTTATCTCTGGTGTAGCGTATTGAATTCTTCTTGTGATATACCTTTTTAATGCTTGAAATAAGTTAATCAGCTACCCGCATCTGTGGCAAAGCATTTTCATTTGAACATAATTGCTTATTAAACGTGATTGTTAACTGTATATAGTCACGATTTTTCAATATCCTATGCATCAGCCTTTTTAGTCTCACCTTTATGTTTTTTTACGTGTTCTTGATCTTGGCCCACCATATATATATACTTCAGTTCTTCTTCATCCTTTGAATTTGCTTGTATATGGATTTGTGTATCTACGCTTGTTAGATAAAGTTCACGCATGTGTAGTACGCGATCGAGTTCTGAACAGATTTTAGCAGTATCATAAAAAAAACAACAGTTAAGAATGATTAATTTAATGCAAATATGCACCTCAAGCATGATCAATATCTTCTCAATGTTGGCCAGCATGCATGTATAACTGCATTATATATATATATTTATAGCATGGAGTAATTAAATTGCATGCATGTATTTTTGCATTAGAGATACCACATCATTTCATATCTGCTTAATAGCTTGCTGCTTCGGATTTTCAAAGAAATCAGAAAAACAGAGATGGCTGTATAGTATTTCATTTGAGAATGAAATGATGGTTCATTTTTGTTCTTCATGTTTTCTTTTAATTGTATTAGTTTCAGGTTCAATGAATAGAAGGTTCAATGAATAGAGCCTCAACTTTTACCTTAATTTTTTGTGATCTTTTGGGATTTCTTATTAATGTTATGTTATCACTTGGATCATGGTTTGACCTATGTCTCACTATGATCTTTTGGGATTTCTTATTAATGTTATGTTATCACTTGGATCATGGTTTGACCTATGTCTCGCTATGATCGCAGGGTTCTTATTCTTCGACTTCTCTATGTGTTAGAGCTGCAATAAATACATTGTGTTGTTGGATTGGGAAAAGTTATTTTCTTGTTAATAGTCTTGTTTTGAAAGAAATGTAAAGGATCCTGCTTGCTAAAATCTTGAAAGAAAATAGCAAAAATGAAAATGAGAAAAAGGTAATGGTGAATTGTACAAGAAAGAAAAAAAGAAAGAAGTTGTCAAGAAGGAAACAGGGAACATCTGAAGGAAAAAGGAGCATAAAAAAATATCATGAGAAAAAAAGAGAAGAACTGAAAAAAAAAAGCAGAGAAAATTTTGAAAAAAAAAGTATTCTATGATAAAATATGAAAGCACTGTACTAAAATAATGTTAGAGAGAGGAAGAAGTGTCGTGTATTTGCAAATATGTTGAAAGAATGAATTGGAGTGAATGGTGGCAAAATCATCTGGTGGTTTCTTGAAGTGGTGGAAGTGGAAGTAGGATTTATTCATACTACAGTTGAAGTTCTTTTGAGGAGCTGAAGGCTAGTCAAGATATGCAAACTGAGCTGCGGAGCCCTGTACTGCTGGTGGGATCATTGGTGCATACATCTGTTGTCGGTATAAGATTGTTGCTTCTTTGTTGAAATAACCTGTTGGCTAACTGTTCTCTCTATGCAAAGTGGTGAAATAGCTTGTCAAATAATTAACTTGTCATTTGCAAACAAGCTGGAAAATTTCTCGTTCCCACCTGACTTGCAAAAACTTGGTAGTTTAATTGGCTTCTCTGTTCAACAAGCTGAGAATCCAATATGATATTTCTAGGTAAGAAACACATGTTCAGTTTTTTAATATCCAAACCCCATGATCACAATCTGGGGGGGGAGGGGGGTTCTCTTTCCATAAACGGGTCAATTAAGACTTTTAAGCACACGGCTCGAGATTTTCTTTTATAGAATTTGTGAGATAGTTGCTTAGGACACAGAGTTACTCTTTTCTTTAACTACTATATCTCTACTTGCTTGTTCTTTATTTTATAGGCTGGAGTTGGGAAAAAAAGATGACTAAACGGTACTGTTTAACAGCTTAATTGGAGATTCAAGACATAAATATGCTTTGGTGGTTGTTCTCTATCACTAGGAAAAGTATCCTTATAGGTTAACAGTTTTTCTATTACTGGCACCGGGTCAATTATTGTTTTGCATGGACTCTGGATTCTATTTATTAGTTTAAACTTTCAGAGTTTTTCTGTAGTTGACAAAGGAATGAGTAATTGTTTCTTATTGCTTGAACCTCGTCTGTAAAGTGATGTTCTTAAATTTCTTTGAAGTGATTTGTTGTTTTTCAGCTTACAGTAATTAAGTTGGCATGGTTTGAGCCGTGACTGTAATCATCTCGTTTTGTTACATGGAAAAGCAAGATTATAACCCTCTTTTCCTTCAGCAATATAATGTTTTCGCTCAGTGCCTTCTATTCCAATGAAACGAACAAGGATATGTATTAATTTGTGAAGCTGAATTGGATATTGACTGCAATGGTTTAACCTTAAGACATATTTGAAAGAGATCAGTGTTCTTGCTGATGAGAGGAAGGAAAAACAAAACAGTATTAGCAAAAAAAAAGAAAGTATTTATGGATGACAATGGTAGTTGTGAATCTGTGCTATATTCGTAGAATATTGATGCTTTGTAAGTTGGACAATGTTGGCTGCTTCTATGGATGTGATTGTGCAATGAAAAACTGAAGATTTAGCACACATTTCTTTATGATTGATTAGTTAACCTTGATCTTTTTTTAAACCTCAATCTTTTTTTAATATCTTCGGGTGCATACAAGTTTAATTGTGGTTTTGGAACCTTAGGATAGTATTTTCTTTAGAGACAAATTCTGATCTTGAGAGAACCACATTTGATCAGAAGCTGGTCATAGCTAGTTGATTTGGTAACGAATGGAACTGTCTTATAGAGGTCAATATATTTGGTCTTGTATATTTGTATACACATTTACATATTAACATATATGTTTTGAATGCAAAATGTAGCCTTAGTATGTTTAAGAGAATAATATATACTTATCTTAATATAATTTTAATTATTTGAATTTGAACAGTTTGCATTAACATCTTGATACTTGATTTTATCATCCTGCAACACTGTTCATGAAACTGCAATACTCTTATCAGTAACTTATGGTTCAATCCAAAATTCTGTTTTGTGTATAATCATTCGACATTGGCTGCAAAATCCTTCAATTATGTAGGTTGATTATGCTTGCACGCCTGAGGAGGTTCAGCAGCATTTTCAGTCCTGTGGTACAGTAAACAGAGTTACCATTCTGACAGACAAGTACGGACAGCCAAAGGGTTTTGCTTATGTGGAGTTCCTTGAGGTAGAAGCTGTACAAGAGGCTCTTGTTCTTAATGAATCTGAACTACACGGCCGTCAATTGAAGGTAATATTTCCCTAAAAATTACCAGGCCTCTCTCTCCCTTCATGCACATGTTACAGATATCTATCAGCTAATTCTGTATAGTTTTACTACTGTCGGTCTTGAAACACGAATCTTTGCTATGATTGATTTCTGTGGTATTTGATAGTATTATGGTTTGTGAAATGTACATCATCTGTTTTGATTGTCAACTCAGGTTTTACCCAAAAGGACCAATGTTCCCGGGATGAAGCAGTATCGACCCAGGCGATTCAATCCTTATATGGGTTACCGATCCAGGAGGCCGTATGCACCCCCGTATTTCTACTCTCCTTATGGATATGGGTAGGTCGCCTTGCACATGCTTTTTCCCATGGTGAGTGCGATACTATATTCACCTTGTTTTTGATGACTGCAGGAAGGTTCCTCGTTTCAGAAGACCAATGCGGTACATGCCTTATTACTAGAAAATGGTTTCTATTTTCACAAGACTAGAAAAGTTCTCTTTCACCTTTGAGAAGGGTAAGAGACCTTCATAATGGTCATGACAATTTTCTTTATTTCTTTTAGTCCTAAGTGAAATGCATAAAAGATGGACCATAATGTGTTGATATCTGACAGGCCTTCAAGCTTATGTAGCTTTAGCTTATAATATTTCAATTTCTTTCTGAGCATTCTTAATATTTATTGATGTGGGTCCATACTAAGCTATTGTTCATTTTTTATTTGTATTCAAGTTATTCAATAGTTTTATTGCATTTCTTCTTGTGTTACAATGGGGCTTAGATAGGGATAGCGATAGGTCAATTTGGGTCTGGACTCTATAAAGCCTGAACTTGAGTGTGGTCTGGGTCTAAGCGTGATCGAGCTTAAGTTTTATGAATTACCAAGAAGAATCGGCCTACAATTCAACCTGGTTAAGCTTCATTTATCTGGTCTAAGTGTGATCGAGCTTAAGTTTTGTGAATTACCAAGAAGAAATCGGCATACAATTCAACTTGGTGAAGTTTCATTTATCGTAATTTGAACAAGAAGGTAAAGCTCATCAGCTTTATTCACTATCATATTTAACGTAAGTTCTAACATAGTAGGATTGTTATTCGTTTTTGACTAAAAGTTCATAAGTTTAAGTTACAAAAATAGTCTTTTTGTTAAATGCTACAAAAGGAAGATTACGTATATTTGATAACTTATTTTTAACTTTCAGAGTCTTATGTATTGGGATATAATGAACATAATTAAGCCTACAAGTCTTCTAGGTTCACACCATAAGAAGTGTTCAAATGATTCCATGAATATCGAACATTCCAACAAGATGAAGGCAACTAATTTTAGATGATTTTCATATTTGTCTACATATAATTCATATAAAGTAAAATTTAAAAAGTAAATAGTGATGACTAGAGATATCAATTGATTAGGTTAGACCTGACTCAACCTCTCATTGAATGGCCTGTAGGCTAGAATTGGCCGGCCTGTGGCTCGGCTCGCTTACGAGCTAATTTACTCAACCCAATCTATCGTTATTTTCTTTATAAAAATTTTACAAGATAATGTTGTTTTTATTGTTTCGGTTGAACTCATGTTTCGATCGGACTGAACTTTTTTGACCTATAATTAGATCAATGCGAATTAAAATTAGACCAAACCAAGCCAAGCCAAAAATATCATAATTAGTGATGACAACTGGGTTTGATGTTAATGATTCAAGTAAAGGCCTACCAAACACTATTGACTATCGAGTGGATATGGCATCTTATCCACCGTTAGTTGAAAAGGAAAAAGTTGTCATCAACATCATTAAATACGGACCGTTCATGGATCATTTGCAATAGCCACAATTTCTTATATTAAATGTAACATTTTTTTAAAAAAATTTATTATAAAAAGTAAAAATTAGATGTTCAAATTTTTAATTTTTTCAATTTTAATATAACATTAATTTAATGACTTTTTTTTCTGGCCATTGATTTCTTTATTAAACACAATACAAAATATTTTGGTATTTCTAATACTCTAGATTATTTTAAATTAGTATAAAATAATAAAAATGTTTTTAGTTTTTAAATCAGTATATCTTTTACTCCAAAATTAATTAACTCTTCATTTAAAATTCAATCAAAAAATGGGGTTGCTTATTTTCATTCCAATGCGTTTTGTTATATTTTTAAAAGAAGTGATTAATTAATAAAAGTCTCATTTTCATGTATATAAGTTAATTAATTAATCATTGTACTATTTCCATAATCTCGACCCGACCCGAATATAAAGTGAATCAGTTTGCACCGAACCAGACAACTCACCCGGAGCATCCGGCGATTTGCCGCTATTATTATCTAAACTCCAAAAAACATCTTCTGTGAACGAACGACAACTTTAGTCACAATGAATAAGCCCTATCAAAATACGCCAAATCAGCCAAAGCAATCATTAACATTAAGGTGGCAGACACTGGATGGCTTTTAAACTCACCTGCACCAAACACCGTTCCGTAGGTGATCACTTCTCCCTCCCATAACATGATTGCTGGTTGGAAGTAACTATCAAAGACAGAGACTAAGCCGAACACAATCACTCAGTCTCTACTCTATCTTACTCTCTCTCTCTCTCTCTGCTTTGGATCGAGAAGCGTCAATGGCGAGCGGCGGCGGCGGCGGGTACGGAGACGCTAACCAAAAGATAGACTACGTGTTCAAGGTGGTGCTTATCGGAGACTCCGCGGTTGGAAAATCTCAGATACTGGCTAGATTCGCCAGGAACGAGTTTAGTCTCGACTCAAAGGCCACTATTGGAGTCGAGTTCCAGACTCGAACTTTGGTTATTGAGCATAAGAGCGTCAAGGCTCAGATCTGGGACACAGCCGGCCAAGAGCGGTACTTTTTATGTTTCTTTTACTGCTGTTTTAGTCTTCTTGTCTTTGACTATCATCTATATAGGTTTTGCCGGTGAATTTGGTATAAAAACTTTTTATATTTAGACCGATCTAATGGGTGCCTGTTGATGGTTGTTGACTGTTTTTGTTGATATAAATGAGAATTAAGTGGTTGGTACTAACTTATGGTAAAGCTCAAGATATGAATTTTGCCCATTTTTTTGTAACATTTCAAGTTAGAGGTGGGTATCACAATCTTATATCGGAAAGAAGACAACTGTTGGTGTGATGTTGGTATGAGCTGCGTTTTGATGGATCCATCTAAGAAATGGTTAAGTTCCAAGTCGATGTTTTGATAGATGGTACTAAAATCTTAGTTCTTGAGTGTCGAATTACTGTATGGTTATTTTGGATCCTTGGATTTCCTTTAGCATGTTTACCCGATGTCAAGTCCAAGAATTTGTATCTGAACATATATTAGATTCCTTCACTAGTCATTGCTTCATTGGGACGGCAGCTAAATATAACTCCTTGATCTCTAGAGTTGATTCATAAATTTGTGATCTACAAGATTTCAAGTTATAATGTCTAGTTAGACTTGGTTGGTTGAATGACTTGCTGGAGAATTGAGTCTCTTTTCAATTTACTATGCATTGGATTACTGGATCTTGATGGTGGTAATTGAATGGCAGATACAGAGCTGTCACAAGTGCATACTACAGGGGAGCTGTTGGAGCGATGCTGGTATACGACATAACTAAACGGCAGACCTTTGATCACATTCCACGGTGGCTTGAAGAGTTGCGAAGCCATGCTGACAAGAATATAGTCATCATTCTTATCGGAAACAAAACTGATCTTGAAGATCAACGAGCAGTCCCCACGGAGGATGCTAAGGAGTTTGCTGAGAAGGAAGGGCTGTTCTTCTTAGAAACCTCTGCATTGCAGGCAACCAATGTAGAGAATGCATTTTTGACGGTGTTGACGGAGATCTTCAACATCATCAACAAGAAAAACCTTGCAGCGGCCGAAAATCAAAGCAATGGAAACCCCGCATCCTTGGCCGGAAAGAAGATAGTCATTCCAGGCCCTGCACAAGTAATTCCAGAAAAGAAGGCGTGTTGTAGCTCGTTGTGAGTTGACCATACTTGACACTACAATACATCCCATTCCGTCTTTTGTTTTATGCTCCAAAATAGAAATTTTTTAGAGGGTGTGGTGTTTCTCTGTGTAAATTGTTCATCACTTTCTACCTTTACTGAGCATGAGCAAATCAATTACACGTTGTGAATTGAAGCAGGTTGCTTTTTACTTGCATTGTAGTGTGCTGCTTGCTATTCAGTTACATGTTCCACAATCTTGAAACAAATCTTAATCTTCTGGAAATGCCTGTAATGCTTATATATGATGGTAGCTGTCAAGGTTGTCTAGCTGTTAAGGTTATCATATTTATGCAAAAATACGAAGGAACGTCATCTTTGGCAATTTGTTTATGAGCTTTAGATCATTAGATGGAAACGTACGAAGTGTAAGCTAATGGGTTCGGCCCAAACTAATCGAGCTTAGGTTTGGATACTTTTATGTAAAAACGACTTCCTTTTGAGTCAGGTTTAGATAATTTTAAGTAAAAATGACATCGTTTTGAGTAGAGGAATATTATTTTTTAAATTTTAAAATTAAAAAATAATAGGACAAGTTAAAAGTTTCCGATTATAAAATTAATTTTCACCTTAACAATATCAAAAGTAATGATATATAAATATAAGTTAAAATATCACTCAATTTATTCAAATAAGTTACAAATTATCAAATATATTTAATAATTTATTTAATATATTAATTTAAAATATGTAATTTACGAATGATTATACGTATTTAACATTTCAACAACACTAACATCTGTAAATTTCATCATCAGGAACCCAGAGAAAACAAGATTTCAGGTGCAACAAAATTTTCAACTCATGCCAAAATTGCGTAATGTATCAAACATAATCGGTCTTTGCCATGTAAAAGATGAAGATCAAATAATACAATGTAATGGTAAATGTATAGATGCAAGTTAAATATAGAGGAGATCAGTTATAATTTAACCATCAGCAGCCACTTCACTGAGTTTAGATTCCTGAAGTTCAATTTTGTCCATGTTCTGCATTCCATTAGGCTCGACGAAGATGTTTTCTTGCATCGAAGAGTGATTTTCAGTTTCTGTGCGCAGACGAAGCCTTTCCAGAAGTTCTTGGCAATCGATTGCAGTGACCATGACACTCAGACTGCCTCTACCCTTCCAGCAGCCAATGGCAACCGTTGATGTATCCACTTTGACAGGAGTCGTCGAGTCTCTGGCATCTACAGGCAAAAAAATTAACAGTTCAAGCACATTCCCTACTTATTACTTTGTGAGGGAACAAGAAATCATACACACCTCTCAAAACTATCACACAGCAACCCATTTGCAACTTTGATGCCTTCTCACCAAACTCAGAATCCACAAAGTCAGCATATTTCACAGCTTTATACTGCAAAAGATGCTTGAAGTCCACCGCAGATGCGTATAGAATTTGTTTTCTTATGTGCGGGAGAATTAAGGGCAATCCTTCAGAGGATATACGGAATGAACATGGAGCAGTGTTTCCTTCTCTTGACGTTTGTCGCTCCTTCAAAGAGAAATATCAATAATTGTAAGTAGCAAGAATATTTTCAACAAGTGAAGAGTGTGACATTGTTCTGAACGATTCCCAAGAAATCAGGAGGACAAAGTGGTTTATCCAGAGGAAGAGATTTGACAAATGCTAAGGCATATAAAGATTTGGCCAAAAATGACAGCAAAAAAATTTACTTACAAACATTTTCAGGCCAACTGAAGATATCTTAAGTTGCTGACCAGCAAGGATATTAAGCTCTAGGACATCTTTAACAGATTTCGAAATGTAGTAAATTCTCTTCACATGGTTGTTGTCACTGTTCCTTGAAATCAAATGGCCATTGAATGGGAATGACTCATCAATACCATAGAATGTCTTTATGCTATCAATTATGTCCTGATCTTTAAAGAAAATAACAGGATCAACTCCTTTCCACCTGCCTTGTATTTGCAATTTCCGCTTCACCCCAGGCTTTCCGGCTTCAGTTTTCTCATTAGCTGGAAGCTGAGCTTCTTCATGACCATTTTCAGAAAAAGTATTGCATGGAACAGGTTGCAAAGTAGAATTATTTGGATCATTTTCAATCATATCGGCCTCTGAAGCTGCTTCAGAAAAATTTTCCACAGCAGAATCTTCAGAATTGAGCTCCAACTCTTTACTATCTTCAATAACCTCATCCAATGGTTTTTCTTGGGACTTATCTCTTTTTATGAAACGTTGTCCATGCCTAGGAGGTTTCTCTGGAATTACTGCAGGGATAGAGTAACTTAACCACCCAATATTGAATGCCAAACAGAGGGAACTAAATAAGAAATAGACAATGAACAAAAAAAGTATTGATAAATGAAAAAGGTGGGTTAGAGTTGTGTAAGTTTTATGTCCCAGCATTAAACATAACCATTATGTTAATGATGAACTTCAGTTTTGTAATAGTATGTACCCATAACCTTTATTACCTGGCAAAGTAGAGAGCTTGCAGAGGACAGCAATGAAGAAGGCCCCACTATTCTGATCATGGGGCACTATCCTCATGCACCGCTCAAGGGGAAGATCAGAAACTTCCTCACTCGGATCATCAGTTACAGAATCCTCTCGCATCTGAGACCCTTCAGAATTCATACAGTTACTGTTATCAACCTTATGGTTGTTGTCACTTGGGGCTTCATAGCTCTGTCCAGAAGGAAACATACTGGGAAGAACCCCAGATGTGTGAGATTTCACCACATCTTTGTAAGAGGTTAGCCACACTCCCTTGTCCCGTACCTACCAACACAACAAACATAATATATATCATAATCAGTTATGCTCTGATTCATCAAAGAAAGACCACTGCAAAACAAAACACAAGCTTCATGAATCCCTTCCTTCCAATCCAGTCAACAATTGCACAACAAAATTTAGCATCATTCAAGATCTTGTTGAACATCAAGTGCCAAATTTAAAAGATTGGACACACTGCATGACAAAACTCACCAAGATATAAAATGGAACCCATAACACATTTGGATGCACTCAAGCTGAATTTTTTTATTTTCACAAAAGCAAGTTTATGTTAATCAAAGGTAAAAAGCCAATAAAAACATTTATCTTGTCGTTCTATTTGTCCCTAGAAACATACAGTATCTCAATATTTTAGAACCCTCTGAGGAAAAGCAAATGAGTTTAAACTCTCACCAAATATCAGAAATTTAAGTTAAAATCACAATAACTATAACGCATGAATCAATCCACTAAAATAAAAGACCAATCTGTTATTCTGTCTATTGTCATATACATGATTTAGTACAGGCTAATAGAATTGCATTAAATAAAAGATTAAAAATTAATAGCAAACCTTCCATTTCTTTAAACCTGGCCGGCGAACAAGCTGAGGAAGGGAGCTAGAGATATCAACAAGCTCAACGGACCCACCGCATTTCCGTAGAATCTAGACATAAATTGGCAAAAAAAAGACAAGATTTAGGATTAGAAAGTCCCAAAAATTTCTGACTACTGAAGCCGTTATTTTATGCAATAACAAACCTCAGCTACCACAGCCTCATTCTCAACAGGATTCATTGAGCAGGTGGAGTAGACCATCCTCCCACCAACTTTAAGCAAGGAAATGCCTGCAGCAACCAATATACCCATCAAAAGGCTAGCTAAATCATATCATTAAAACAAATTGAATCCATCAACTTAAATTTCTACTATGAAAAGAAAAAGGTGAATAACCCCATCCGGTAGATATCATAGCAGCATATACTTGCATATAGAAACTCATTTACTGAATTTCATTTCCAAAAACGAATGCAATCCACCCTAACATGGAAATTCTAATATTCCAATCTACCATTGTTTATATAACACCAGTAGCAATCATGCCTAATGCTGGTGCAAACAGGTGAAATAATTAACATCTACAACAGACATGATATTGTAGAATTAACAAACTGATCATATATAATTAACTTAAAAACATTTTTGACACTTGCAACAAAAATCAAAATAAACATAGACAATGTGTTTCAAAAAACTGCAACATCATACAACCTTGAAGTAAAAGAAAAGAAAGCTTCACTTACCTCGCATTGCTATCTGAACTTGTAGGATGTGCAGCCCATTGCCCATTCCTGAATTCCTAAAAGAAAGGAAACTCTAATTACTCTAATGTCTAGTACCAACAAAATTCAATTTAAAATAACTTGAGAGCACTTTCTACCATTTTCTCCAGAGATCTGGAGCCTTCCGGAGGGTACCATCTCCACTGCAGGGAACATCACACAAGACACGATCAAAGAGAAGATGACTAAATTGTGGCTCAAACTCTGTGTCAGAAGCTCTAAAGTTTGTTTTGATAGCACGACATCCAGGAAAATGTTGGGCTTCATTGTTTGTTACAATCAGATTGGCAGTGCACATTCTTTTTGTTTGGTGGATGAGAAGATTACATCTTTGGACATCAAGGTCATTTGCAACAACCTAATAAGAAAAGTAGAAAGAAAAATGTCCAATTGTTGGAAGTACTGAAAAGATACTCAAACAAAACAACTAAAATGTTCCAATCACTATTTAGTTCAAATTAACGAGAAATTTAAAATCGAATAACATAATTGTACACATAAACAAAAAAGCAGGTTAAAAATACAAAGGAGAACAAACCATTCCATCAGGGAGTGATCCACATTCCATAGACTGATATATAATCTCTAGCAATTGGAATGTTTTCGACCCTGGAGCAGCACACACTACATAGAAGGAACTGAAAGAATTAGATCAATTAGAGCATTGCAAGGTAAAGAGAGAGAGAGAGAGAGAGAGAGATGAACAATGTCAGAAAGCACGAGCTCCTTACTGTCAAGTACAAAATGGTCTGGACGTACATCCAAGAAGAGGGGAGGTACCTGCACCACAAACATTCAATTCAATTAAATAGCTGTGAAAAGAAATCCAAAAAATTGCATACACAGACGGTAGATATACTCAGGTATTAGTTACTTGAACAAAGAGTTGCTCACCATACTCACAGCCTCTTGCCTCGTGATGTTCCCAATTTCATTTTCTAGTTTTAGGAATTCATGAAACCTGAAATACAAGACCAGAACAATCATAGTCTAAGAATTAAGGAAACGCCTTGTGAATCTCTTTGGTTAAGCCGTGTACAAGGCAACTGGTACTTCTAAAAAACAATCAGGTTTCCTTGGAAATATGATTTTTTCGCACAATCAATCTATTTATTAATGCTAATAATACGCAAATTATAAATCAAGCTAAACTCGAATAAAAAAACACGGTGACACTTCCACGTAGTAATTTAGAAGTATTACTTCTCAAGGGTTTGGTTTTTCCTCAATTGCATGCGAGAGAAGTTCGATTGCCAAGCCAGATTATCAGGATACCAAGGCAGTGGTCTAATAGCTTCCACTTCACTCCCATCAGCGTCCTTGGAAAAGAACAGAATATCAGAAGTATGACAAGTTCATTAGCAACCACTAAATAATCACCAACCCAACTCACCTCAGCTTGCAGAGATTTCATGAAGTCATTCTCTAGCTGCAGTTTGATGTCTTCAGTAAATTGGCTACTGTAAAATTTAGAAAAAGTGGGCAAAGATATTCTTAAAAATCAATCCTTTATCATAAAACAGAACAACACAAAAGTTACAATACCAAAATTAGATCTTATGGGTTGAAACTAAGATAAATACAGTGGATGAAAACCAAAAGGTACGACACAAGCTTGAATCAAAAACTAAAATGACCTGGAATTAATTCTGAAAGCAGAGGGCAAGGGTGTTCGAAGAAATTGAACAAAGCTATCCCATTCGTCGATCGCCACAATCCCTTGCTCCTACATTTACACATGCATAAGAACAAGATGGAAGTAGAAGTAATAGCGGTAGTGAGTGAGTGGTGGGTTGGTGGCGACCTTGTAGTATTCATCGAAGGCTGGGTTTTGAGTGGCGAAGGGTTGCCACGTAGGATTATCAACGACGGAGGAAGAGTTTTCGGACTTGGAGCGCTTCCAGACATTCTCTCTGCCGTCGCGGAAGTGTTTCCGTTGAGTTCGCGACCGGTGTCCTCTTCCGCCGCCCATTTTTGCTCAAAACCGCCGCTACTTTGTAACTGAAGGCAGGTCTTAAGAGAACGGTTGGAGCAAAATGGGCCTTTGGACCATCTTCTTGAAATTAAAGCCCAACTCACTCAATAATAAGTTTTGTAATTTAGAAAAAAAGATTTAATTGTTAAAAAATTCTTATCAATACTAAACCTTCTAATTTTATTTAATCAAATTATGAAAATTTTCAAAATAACATGACATGCAAATTAAAGGAGGGAATTACATATCTTCTTTTCATATGTCATATAGTTCTTTTATTATATTAAATATTTCTTACTATTTAACAATTTTTTTCTTTTAGAAACGGAAGAACCTGTAGTCGCTTTCTTTTAGATGTTCACTGAGTAAATCTCCAGATTGACACAATAGTTTGCAAATCACGCCAACTAGGTACTCCGCACTAGACAAGTCCTGTACGACAGGCTTGATCGAGAGAGTGTAAGTAGAACGATTTGCATACAGGACTTTTTGACCTCATGCCCCCACTCTACCAACTCGATCACCCCTTAGGAGGCTCATTTTAAAAAAGATCAAACAATTTTTTCTATTTATTGTGTAATAAATATTTACTTTAAAGAATAAATTAAAGTAATTTAGTAAGGTTAGTTTTAGCAATTTAACTGAAGTCGACTTGATCCAAAGTCAAAAAAACTTGATTCAAATTAACCGGTTTTCAAAATTAGACTTGAAATTGAGTTTGATGGCTCAACCTAACCCAAATCTTGACTACTTTTTTATTTTCTGATGGAAATAATGTCATTTTATTATTATAAATTAAAAATGAATAATTTTATAAAATTTAAGAACCAAAGACTTGAGCTAGATTCGGGCTGTTATTTTTATTTTTGGGTCTCTTTAGATTGATCCGTTCTACTACCATATGGGGAGGACAGTGGGTTAAACCGTGGGCCCATCTAGGTCTAAGCTCTATGGGACCCTCTGTTGTTGCTGGGACTCAAGCTCAATCCTTGTCGGAGAAAGCTTGACCCAAACTTTTTTTAAATTTGTTTGATTTTAATATAAAATTAATTTATATAATGAGCCGAAAAAAAGCTTCTATAATTTCAAAGATATCTAACAATTAATGTTTTTAATAATTACTATTGTATTTTCTGACAATTGAATTCCTCCAAATTTTACATTTCAGTGAGACTCTTATTGGGTGCTATTGTTGTATTATTGTTTGAATCATCCATCAATTTAAAAATAAAATCTAATATTTAATACTATAATATCATATTATGAAGAACATGAGAAAATTCAATTCATCTTCAAAAAATGAGTAAATAAAACGTCAAAAAATTAAATAAAAAATTGGAGGAGAAAAGTATTTATATGGAAACAAAATATTTATATTTTAAACCATTGAACCTAATTAGACTAAACTTACATTATTTAATTCAACTCATTCAAATTGTAAAATTAAACTTAAAGTTTTTTTAAATTAAACTCGAATCGTAGATAACTCAAACTTGATCGTATTTACGGTGTATATTGTCAAATATCTTAGTTTGGTTTAAGAAACATATTACTACATTTTATGTAATAACTTATAATTTATTACTTATTATCTTAAAAATAATGAGTAAAATGACATATAAAATAATGAGTTGCCTAGATTAAAACTCAAAATTTTTAAATAAAATGACGTTAATTTAAGCAAGATATTTTAATTTTTTAAAAAGTAAAAAATTATATTTAATCAATTTTAGTAAAAAGAATTGGGCCCAATTGTGCTTTCCAATTCAAGGATGAATCAAAAACACAAAATTTTGTACTGGGCCAGAGCTAAATCCGACCCATTAGTAAGCCTAATTAATAATAACATATAAAGTCATTTGAAAATCCAACCAGATGTTATGTTCCCATGTCAAAGTCGTTTATCCATTTCGTTCCTCAGTTAAAAGGATCCGAAGCATCCAATGCGCTTTCAACAACAAGCAAAGTTGATTCCTTTTAGCTTTAACCCCACGCAATGTGTTGGACCAAAGATGAAGAGAAAGAATGAAACATCACTTAAGCTCTGGAGGCGGGCCACTGCAGAACCGTCAGTTGGAGTCCTTTATCCATCTTGCTTATCACCTAGGAAGGATCGGAAGCATCCAATTCGCTATCAACAGGAAGCAAAGTTTAGTTCTTTTCGCTTAACCACACGCAAAGTTGCAGAGAAAGAATAAAATCAAACATCCTCACCGCTCTATAAATACTCAAATACCCATGTCCACCTTCTCAACTCATAACTCTTTCCTTCAACTTCTCATAATCCTTTTGCTTACCCTTTGATTCCTGAAAAATGGTTGATGCTATTATCTCTGCTGTGGTGGAGGGTCTAACCTCCATGATGCTGAGTACCATAAAAGAAGAGGTGAAGTTGGTGAGTGGAGTTAACGATGAAGTTAAGAAACTAGTGAGTAATTTCAAGTCCATTCAGGGCTTACTAGATGATGCAGAGGAAAAACAACTGAAGGAGGCTTCTGTTAAGTACTGGCTGTTGAATCTCAAAGCTGTTTCATATGACATGGACGATGTGCTAGATGAGTGGAAGACTTGGATTCAGACATCACAACTCCAACATCAACACCACTCTTCGGATTCTAGTCAAAATCATCTCAAGCATAAGGTACTTTCCATTTTTCGCTGCATCTGCTTTACTACGCGTGATGTTGGTCTTCGTCACGTAGTTGCTCGAAAAATAAGAGAAATTCAACAAAGACTAGATGACATTGCAGCTGATAAAGTTAGGTACCAACTTACTTCATCCGAAAAAACTAATAAGCATATCGAGAGATATGTGACCACATCTTTCATCGACATACAAAAGGTAAAAGGTAGAGACAGGGAAAAAGATGAGGTCAAAAGCAAGATACTTCAAGCCAAATCTAATCCTCATATCATCTCTCTTGTGGGGTTGGGAGGAATTGGGAAAACCACATTAGCTCAATTAGTGTACAACGATAGTGAGGTCGAAACTCATTTTGAGAAGAAGATATGGGTGTGCGTTTCGAAGCCTTTTAATAAAATGCGCATTGCAAAACTAATTCTTGAATCTCTTGGTAGTTCTTCCTCCGCACCTGAATTTAAAGAATTAGAAGACATGTTAAAGGAGATAAGTAAAGTTCTCAACAAAAAAAGATTTTTGCTTGTTCTAGATGATGTCTGGAATGAAAATCATAGGAAATGGGAAGAATTGGAAAAAATTTTCAAGTGTGGTTTGCCAGGAAGTACAATTCTGTTAACAACATGTAATGAAAGGGTGGCTGTAAACATGGGGTGTAATCTTGAGAGTATACACAAGGTGAGATTTTTGACTTCAGAAGAATGTTGGTCAATTATTAGTCAAATTGCTCTTGTTCAAGGTGATCGTCAAAAGTTGGAGAGCATTGGTAAGAGAATTGTTGACAAGTGCAAGGGTTTGCCTCTTGCGGCTATTACTATAGGAGGGCTCCTACGATTTAAGGAATCTGAAAAAGAATGGTTGAGAGTCTTAGAAAGTGAGGTATGGGATAATGAAAATATCTTGGATTCTTTAAAACTTAGTTATTATGATTTGCCATTGCCATTAAAGCAATGTTTTTCATATTGTGCTATATTTCCAAAAGATTCTAAGATACAAAGAAGAAGATTGATCAGTATGTGGATGGCTCAAGGTTATTTAAAAGGAAAAGAAGAAGATGAAGATTTGGAATTGATTGGTGAGACTTATTTTGATAATTTAATTGCACGTTCTTTGCTCCAAGTTTCATCTGATGACGATGATTGTTGTATCTTGCATGACATGGTGAGTGATCTAGCTCAAACATTTACAAAAGATGAGTGCTTGATGATAGAAATCTTAAATGATACAGAGTTTAATGAAAACTCTTTAAATGCAAATGCAAATGCAAATGCTCGTCATTTAACTTTGGTGATAGAAAAAGGTGCTTCATTTCCTATATATATTTATAATCTCACCAAATTACGCAGTTTAATTATTCAATCCCTTGGTTATGGATTATCATTGACTGTTGATGCACTTAAGAATATATTTGATCATTTGATGTGTCTAAGGACTTTAGACCTTAGTAGATGTAGTATCGAAGAAGTTCCATCTTCAATAAATAGATTATTTCATCTTAGGTGGCTTGACTTGTCTGGCAATAAAAATCTAGAGAAGTTACCAGAGAGTTTGTGTGAGTGTTACAATTTGCAGACCTTAAATCTCATAGATTGTATCAAACTAGTAGAATTGCCTCAAGGGATTGGGAAACTGATCAACTTGATGTATTTGAATATTGAGGGTTGTGATGAGATTATATATATTCCTAAAGGAATAGGAAATCTCTTTCGTCTTAAAGAGATGAGATACTTCTTGGTTTACGTGTATGAGAATGGAGCATCTTCTATTGTTGAAATGGAGAACTTGAATAATCTTAGAGGAAGTTTGAAGATAAGACGGTTGGGAAATGTGAGAAAGGTAGATGAGGCCAGAAAAGCACAACTTCAGAAGAAAAAAAACGTCACTTATTTGAGTTTGAGTTTTGATGGAGATCTTGTGCAAGAACACGAGGAAGACTTACTCGAAGCTTTAGAGCCACCTTTGGATTTGGAAATATTAAGCATAGAAAAGTATGAAGGCAAGACGTTGTTCCCAAGTTGGTTGATGAAACTGAATCTACTGAGGGTGCTTAGGATTACTAACTGTAGAAATTGTGAGGAATTGCCTCCATTGGGAAAGTTGTCAAGCCTTGAAGAGCTATACATAGAGAAAATGAGGGTGAAAAGAGTAGGTGTTGAATTTTTGGGAATAAAAAAGGAAAAAGAAACGTCAACATCTTTCGTATCATTTTCAAAATTGAAGAAACTTCAATTTTTGGAATTTTCAGAATGGAAAGAGTGGGATGATATTGATGGATGGTTGATGGAGAGTTTTGATTATCCAATTACAATTATGCCATCCCTTCAACATCTTGCTATCTGGGGTTGCCCAAAGTTGAAGACATTACCATATCACCTACTGTCCCCAACCATCACCAGACTCCAGCAGCTGGAAATAAACTTCTGCGATGTTCTTCAACATCAAATCCAAAAGCACAAACTTTGTCACATACCTCATCTCTTTATTGGACAAGAAGGTACTTACTCCTTATCTCATCAGTAATTATCTTTCAATTATATTTATATTTTTTATTTTGTATTATCTCTTTTTTATCACATCAATTACATAATACATTTTACAAATATAATTACTTAATTTTTTAAAAAAATGATCAAAACCTACTGTTATAATAAAAGATAATTAAATATTCAAACGATATTTTAAACAAGAATTTTAATATTTTTTTATAACTTAAGGATTATTAATCTATCAATTATTTATTGATATGCGTGTCAAGTGACAGGAAGAGTTGGGTTATCAGAAGAGGAAGAAGAAGATGAAGACTCAGACGTTGGACAATTTGAGATATGTTAATAAGATTGTGGAGCTTATTTATTGTGAAAACCTTTTCTCTCTTCCGTTGGAGTTAGTTATGGATTGTAATAATATGCATATGTTTGTAGTTCTGCGTATCTTTGGTTTTAATCAACGATCATATTTCGTTTCTTAAGATTGAAGTGAATTGTAATTTTTATGCTCTTGAGAAGAACAAGGTTGTGAATCAAACATACGATGAAGAAGAAGAGCTATTGAGGTTGAGGTACTGATTTATCCGCTCTTTACCAGTCTGAATCAACTATATATGAAACTTCAAATTTCAATATTATATTATATTAAGCTTTTGAGCCTTACTCTTCTCAATTTTCAAGAATAAACAATTAGTAAAAGGTATGAAAATATGGACTAGCCAGAAGGTACCAGTACATGATGGGTCTAGTCGTCTTTGCATCGGTGGCTGCTTTGGCCTGGTTCTCTATTATCTCCGAGCTCCAAATCAGACTTCTCATCAACTGAGCTTTTAGCAAAGGCCTTTAGATCCAACGAATTCTATCAGGCGGAAAGGAGGACAAATACAAAAGAAAAAGAAAACAAAAGGAGAAATATACATCAGAGACTTTGGATATGTATATTTTGTGAACACAAAAAAACAAAAAGAGACGGATGAATCAGGAGAACGGGAAGGTTTGAGAGTAATTGAAATAAGAGGTATGGTTTCTTCAACAGATGCAATGTTGGATTCTCTCAACCCTGTGTCTTCGCTTTTGTATATTTCACAACCAAGGATTGGGTGCCATATTTGTGTTATGAAATGATCAGTGTATTACTATATTGTGAGCAACGGATGGAAATTTTGGAGCTCTCATTTCATTTCATGTATTTCTCTCATCTTCTCCGATTCATTCCTTTCCAGTTTAATGAAATGGACATTTACTTGAAGAATACAAAGTAGTGCTAGTGTCTAATTCAATTCCTAAGTAAGGAATAGTTGGTTATTGAACTAAAAGTATCATCCTTGGTGATGAGTAGGGGTGAGCCTGTCAAAATTGTCTAAACTTGAGTTTCGGGTTAAAAATTTTTGCTCGAACTCAGAATTGACCCAAAGTTTAATTAAATCTGAGGCATTCAGTTAAGTTTGAGTCTGATTGGATTTGTGCGATCCAAAAAACGACATTATTTTATTTAAAAAGACATTATTTTTTTAATAACTTTCAGAATTTAAATTAAAACTCTAAAATTTTAAAAAATTTAAATATGATCTAACATTTGTTCAAATTGAATTGAGTTAGAGCTGAACTTTAATATCATTTGTAAAATTTGTAGTTAACCTGCCTTGAAGGATTATATTGACAATTTCGATAATTTGATATTTTCATTTTATTTTTATATTTTAAATTCAAGTATCACATAATTTATTCTTATTAAAACTTTTAAGTCTCAATGCATCATTATTTTAGGTATATAAATATACAAAAATAAAATATATTAAATAAGTTATACAATAATTAAATAATTTTTTGATGGAATATGTACACACAAACAAATTTTCAGATTTATCACAACTGTGAGCATGATTTTAAATTAAACCTTAAGTTCTTTCTAATTATTCATTTAAAAGCTGAAATTATAATATTTATATATTCTTAAGAGGCATAAGATTTGCAAAATAGTTAAATATTATATAGTTTAATAGTATTTGAAATATAAATAAATATTATTCAAGAATAAAATTGTTCATAAAAAGACCTCTTTTTAGTAGGCCTAGTCCCTGTACGGCCCATTGAACTATTGGTCCCTAAGTCGGTTGCAACGACTTGAAGCTAAATATACACACAGACGATCGAAACCCCCACAATTCAGTTTTCTACTTTTTGCCTCTTAAATGTTTCCGCTTGAGGAAGCTTCAGGAGGGAAAATGATTAGAGACAGCAGAAACTAAAACTCTTTTCACTCTCAATTTTCCCTCAATCGCTCTCGTTTTCCCGGGAAAGTTAGGGAAGATGCCAATTGAAATGCCCAGAGGGCTGCCTTTTTCGGTGTACACTTGGAGTTCTTGTTCAAAGCGGAAGAGACACCATTTCTTGACAAATGCCCATAAAGATCACTTGGACACATGAGCAGACATTGAACTTCTTGCTTTTATTTGGCAGTCAAGAGAGTGTGTCTTGTTTGCTAGACTATGGTTATATAGAGAATATACGTGTGGTTAAAGACACGAAAAAGAATATATGTTTTTTACTTCATGATTCGTTCGAAAATTAATTTTTTGATTCGGAGGATATGATTTTTTTCAATAGCAAAGTGATGATGTTACAGAAGTTGTACTAAGGGGCCGAAAATGGTAACAGGAATGATAATGAATATAGTGAGGAATGATAGTTGATATTATCATTATAATTATAATAGTTGATTAAGAGGAAAGAATGATTATTATTGCCATTAACAGTAGTTAGTTGGTAAAAAAAATTAAAAAATAAAATTATTATATTTTAATTTATTAATTAATTATATTGTAATTAATTAATTAATTATAATATTTTAATTAATGATTGAATTATATTTTAATTAATTATATTATAATAAATAAATAATAATATTTTAATTAATTATAATATTTTAATTAATGAATGAATTATATCTTAATTAATTACAATTTTTAATTAATGAACTAATTATATTTTAATTAATTAGTATTTAATTTTTTTTAAAATTATTACTAAAAAAATAAGTTTCATTCTTTTATTAAATAGAGAGTGCGGAGAATTCTCCAAACATAATAATCAAAAGATAACCACTTACCTTTTATTCTTGTTCTATTAGCTTCTTCCCAAATTCTTCAACGAAGCACCCGAAGTCCTGAATGACACGCGGTTGCTTTTTCATCAGCGGGCTGTGAAAAAACTGGAAGAGTTCTCATGGCTTCCAGCATTCCGGACTGCCACCTTACAACTTCT
The DNA here is from genome assembly GCA_027575705.1 of Erythroxylum echinodendron. Lineage (NCBI taxonomy): Eukaryota > Viridiplantae > Streptophyta > Magnoliopsida > Malpighiales > Erythroxylaceae > Erythroxylum > Erythroxylum echinodendron. The sequence goes on along the minus strand of JANZXR010000170.1, from coordinate 32,612,631 downwards.
TTCTTGCATTTTCTTTTGCATTTACAGTCTTCTCAAAAGTTGGACCAAAGTGCACGCAAGCTGGACCAAAGTGCATGCAATAAGTGAGGTTGATTGACGCGCGTCCTTTCAAAGTCCCATTTATTCCTCTATTGTAATAAATGTTTACGGTTTACCTACTACAACTTTTATTATTAAATGTTTCCAACGACAACAGCTTGTAAGGAAAGATGTGAAGTTTCTCGTAATTTCCTGCATGAGATTTCCACAGAGCTATTTTCAAATTGTCTATAAATAGAGAATTTCATTTCTGCCTCTGTACAACCATTTTCTTCTACAAATTCTCATAACCTTTTTGTTTACCCTTTTTAAAAATGATTTAGAAGAGGGGTTGAATAAATTTTTTAAATTTTTTACGAAGTGCTGCAAAACAGAGAGTTAAAACATACAAGACAAACAAAAACAAATCGAAATATAACAGAATAAAAAAGAGAGGAAAACACAATATTTATAGAAGTTCGGTGCTAAGATCTACGTCCTCTACCTAAGCTCCCACTTAGGATTTTGTCAAAGTTCTTTACTACACACTTTTTAGTTTAGTGTGAACTCTTCCAATCAACTTGACTTCTGGCTCAAGCTACACCTTACAGATGATTTGTTTTCTTGGCACAAATCTTACCTTTCAAGCGATTCTTCTCTAATCACTCAACTCACATTAATAACAATGATAGTAACGAAGTAATAAAGCTCAGTACCGCTGAAGACAATTAGGATATGCTATGTAAGCAATATAAGAGCAATGAGAGAATAATTTTTCGCTATAGCACGTATGATTCTTTTAAAACTTGTGTCATCATTCCTCTGAAGTGAAGACTTTTATTTATAGGCTTCAAGACTTTCCTAGTTGTTGTAGAACGCTCCTAGTCGTTATACAAAGATTTGCTCCCATTTGAAATCGTTTAACAAATTCAAATCCTATTCAGCCGTAACTGATAGTTGACTAGTTGATATGTAATCGTAGACTAGTACATCATAATCAACTTATCTTCCAAGTGTTAATCGACTAGCACACTCTTTTTATATGAATCTTCAGCTCCGTACTTCGAATAGTCGACTTATAATATGATAGTCAATTTGTCTAATTCTCCAACTAACAGATCTGATTGATTCTCCAATCTTTGACCGTTGAGATACATATTTAAAATCCTCATGTAAGATCCTCATATGAATTCCACGTTTTTAATTCTGATACTCATTAGTCGACTATTGCAATCTTGATCCTCATAAGTCGACTAGTGTAATTTTTCAAATTATGTGCTTTTCATCTTACTAGTGTAATTCTTCAACAGCATAATAGTCCACTTGTACCAGCATTAGTCGACCGGTGTTCCATTTTTATTAACTTCTTGAAATTATTTCTTAACCATTTCTTTAAGTTTTATTATTATCAAAACATAGAAGGATTTAATTTGTCAACCTCCATTGGTCCAACACCTTTGATCCCTGAAAATGGTTGATGCCATTATTTCTGTTGTGGTAGAGGATCCAACCTCCACAATGCTGAGTACCATAAAAGAAGAGGTGAAGTTGGTGATGGAGTTGAGAATGAAGTTAAGAAAATCGTGAGCAATTTCAAGTCCATTCAAGCCCTCCTGGATGATGCAGAGGAGCAACAACTGAACGAGGCTTCTGTCAAGAACTGGCTGTTTAACCTCAAAACTGTTTAATATGATATGGAGGACGTGCTTGATGAGTGGAAGACCTGGATTTAGACATCACAACTCCATCATCAACACCACTCTTCCGATCCCATTACTCTCAAGCACAAGGTATTCTCTATTTTTTGCTGCAACTGCTTTACTATGGGCGATGTTGGTCTTCGTCATGTTATTGGTGGTAGAATAAAAGAAATCCATTAAATACTAGATGACTTTGCAACTGATAAAGTTAGGTATCAACTTAATTCAGCCAACAAATCTGATAAGCACATTGAGAGACACGTGACAACATCTTTTGTTGAAACACAAAAGGTAAAAAGTAGAGATGTAGAAAAAGATGAGGTAAAAAGAAAGATACTGACCAAATCTAATCCCCATATCATCTCTCTTGTTGGGTTGGGAGGAATTGGAAAAACCACATTAGCAAAATTAATTTATAATGATAGTGAAATCCAAACTCATTTTGAGAAGATGATATGGGTGTGCGTTTCGGAGCTTTTTGATGAAATGTGCATTGCAAAAGCAATTTTGGAATCTCTTGATAGTTAAGAATTAAATAATGTGGTAAAGGAAATAAGTGTAGGTCGAAGTAAATGGGAGGAATTGGAGCAATCTCTTACATGTGGTTTACCAGGAAGTACAATTTTATTAACGACTTGTAATGAAAGGGTTGCTATAGTCATGGGGTGTAATTCGGAGAGTATACACAAAGTAGGACTTTTGACTCTGGAAGAATGTTGGTCAATAATTAGTCAAGTTACTCTTATTCAAGGTGATGGTCAAAGGTTGGGGAGCATTGGTAGGAGAACTGCGGAGAAATGCAAGGGATTGCCTCTTGTTGCTAACACTATAGGAGGACTTTTGCGCTTTAAAAAATCTGAAAAAGAATGGTTGAGGGTCTTGGAAAAAAAAGGAATGGAAAGGTAATGATGACTTAGATCCTCTAAAGCTTAGTTATTATGATTTGCCATTGTCATTATGAGATTATGAGATTAAAAAGGGAAGATTGATTAGAATGTGGATGGCTTAAGGTTTTTTAAGAGGAAAAGAAGAAAAAGAAAAAGATTTGGAGATAGTTGGTGAGACTTATTTTAATAATTTGATTGCACGTTCTTTGTTCTAAAGTTTGTCAAATTTCTTTGATGATGATTCGATTATATTGCATGACCTGGTGAGTGATTTGGCCCAAACATTTGCAAAAGATGAGTGCTTGATGATAGAAGTCTCAAATGGTACAAAGTTTAACGAAAACTCTTTATGCTCAAATGCAAATGCTTGTCATTTAAATTTGGTGATAAAAAAAGATGCTTCATTCCTTGTATTTATTTATGGTTTCAACAAATTACGCAGTTTGAACATTCAATTCCTTTGGTATGAATCATCATTGGTTGTTGATGTAGTTAAGGATATATTTGATCGTTTGACATGTCTAAGGACTTTAGATCTTAGCCATTATGGCATCAAAAAAGTTCCATCTTCCATAAATAAATTAGTTCATCTCAGGTAGCTTGACTTGTCTGGGAATGGAAATCTAGAGAAGTTATCGGAGACCTTATGTGAGTGTTATAATTTGCAGACATTAATTCTTTTTGATTATGAGACTCTGATAGAATTGCCTCAAGGAATTGGAAAACTAATCAATTTGATGTTTTTAGATATTAGGGGTTGTTTTAAGATAAAATATCTTCCCAAAGGAATAAGAAATCTGTGGCGTTTTAAAGAGTTGCAATACTTCATTATAGGTGTATATGAGCATAAACGATTTTGTATCGATCAAATAGAGAAGTTGAATAATCTTAGAGGAAGTTTAAAGATAAGAGGGTTGGGAAATGTAAGAAAAATAGAAGAGGCCAGAAAAGCGCAACTTAAGAAGAAAAAAAATTTCACTAGTTTGGAATTGATTTTTGATGGAGATGGTGTGCAAGAAGATGAGAAAGAGTTACTTGAAGCTTTAGAGCCACCTTTGAATTTGGAAATATTAAACATAGAAGAGTATGAAGGCAAGACGTTGTTCCCAAGTTGGGTGTTGAAGTTGAATCTACTGAGGGTGTTTTGGATTACTAACTGTAGAAATTGTGAGGAATTGCCTCCGTTGGGAAAGTTGTCAAGCCTTGAAGTGCTATACTTAAAAAATATGAAAGTGAAAAAAGTGAGTGTTGAATTTTTGGGAATAGAAAAAGAAAAAGAAACGGCAACATCTTTTTTATCATTGCCAAAATTGAAGATACTTCAATTTGTGGAATTTTTGGAATGGAAAGAGTGGGATGATATTGACGAGTGATTGATGGAGAGTTTTGATAATACAATTACAGTTATGCCATGCCTTAATCATCTTGGTATTTGGGATTGCCCAAAGTTGAAGACATTGTCATATTGTTTACTATCACTGACCATCACCCCCGAACTCCAGGTATTACGCATAGTCGACTGTCATGCTCTTCAACAAATCAAAAAAGACAAACTTTCTCACGTACATAGTCTCTACGTCCCTCAAGCTGAACAAGGTACTTTCTTATTCTTTATTTACTCCCTCTCAGTTAACTTAACTATATTTTTTAATATATTGACTATTTCTTTTAATTTTTAAAATATGTTCTTTTAGTAAATATAAAATCAAATACATGAATACAAATTTTATATTTTGTGATATTTTTTTTCAACATTACGTTAACCAATCTATATTAATAATATATTCATAACAAGATTACTTATTAAATTAAAAATAAAAAACTTTTTAAATTTAAACTCATCAAAATAATTATGGTTTACACAATTTTTTAATTTTAATAATTATGGTTTTCATTCTTTTAACAAGCAAATAAATACGTTAAAATATATATTTGACTTAATTAGTAATTAAAACTTTATAAGTCAAATATATATTAAATAAAATAGAGCCATTTTATTTAATATATATTTGACTTATAAAGTTTTAATTACTAATTTTAGTAATAGTTACATAAAATATAGATTAGTTATTATCTTTGCTTCTGTTTCAATCTCCATCCATGTAAGAGGAAGAAAAAAAAAAAGAAGAAAAAAGAAGAAGACGAGGAAGAAGAGGAAGAAGAAGAAGAAGCGGAAGAGGAAGAAGAAGAAGAGGACGAAGAAGAAGAATGTGGGATCTGCTTCTAGCAGAGCAAAGCCAGAAGAAGAAAAGATAGACATTAGACAATTTGAGGGATGTTGTGATTGTTGAGCCTAGCATTGATGATGATGTTGCGGAAGATAAGAATGGCGGTGTTGGATTCAAACACCAAGTAGGTGCTTTTTCATCATTAAAATATGTCTGTGAAGAAACTGGGAGAGTTCTCATGGCTTCCAATAGTCAGCACTGCCACCATTGTTGTTGTTATCTATCTATCATACACAAAACTAAAGACTGTACTACTTAAATTTTGGAGGACGAAGTTTAGAGAGAGAAAGCGTAGTGAAATGGAGGTAAACAGAGTAAGTTTCAAGGACTCAACAACATGTTGAGATTTCTTCAGATTTTTATTCAATATCAAAGAACATACGTATATGAGAATACAACTTCTATAAATTCAAAACTTTTATAACATCTCAATTTCCTAAATGCCATCTAACAACTAATTCAACTAACTCTTCTTGAATTCTTTAAACCGATTCTTTACGTCGTTGCATGGCTTGGCACGTATGATCAAGACACCTTCTGTCTGAATTTCTGAGACATTCCTTCTACATACTCCTCCTTGGATCAGAAATTCAGCTTCTGAATTCCCACCAACTTTCTCAACTGTTCGAATCGTGAAACATGAAATCCTTTTGTAAACAAATCTGCAACTTGATCCTCTCAAGCTTCAGCTCCCCTTCTTGTTATATATCCCTCAGATAATAATATCTAAGCTTAAAATGTTTTGTTTTACCATGGAAGACCGAATTCAATGAAATAGATATTGCCGCCTGATTATCAATGTATATCACTGTAGCAATTGTCAAATGAATCTGCAAATCCACCAGTAATTTTCTAACCCATATAACCTGCTTCGCTGCTGCCGTTACTGCAACCAATTCAGCTTCTGCTGTTGAGAGTGCCACCAACTCCTGCTTCTTTGAGGTCCGTGAAAAACACGCTGAACCCAACATTAAGCAAAACCCAGTTGTACTTTTCATATCCTCTGTTGCTCCACCCCAGTCGCTATCTACTTAACGCATGAGTTCGCACCTCCCTGTCCTCTCGTATACCAGACCATATTTGACAGTCTCTTTGAGATACTGTAAAACCATCTTCACAACAACTAAATGTTGCTTTCCTGGATCACTCAAATATTTGGAAAGTACACTAACAGAATACAGAATATTAGGTCTAGTAGCTGTAATATACATTAAACAACCCACCATACTTTTGTTATTCTTTCTATCCACCTCGTCTCCATCTTCCTTCATAGCTTCAAGCCATTTCGGATTTTGCAAAGCTTCCTAAATCCTCTAAGGCTCCAGTATTGCTTCATTACTTCTTTCATAAATCTTTGCCAAGCCTCTAGTCCCTCTCACTGGTACATAATCATAATCATCATCTGGCATTTCTGGAGTTTGCTCCTCCTCAGAATTTAATTCATTTTGCTCAAAATGATTTTCTGAATCTTCCTCTTCCTCAGATTTTAGCACATCATGCTCCAACTGGTTTTGTGTATTTTCTGCAATTTCTGGAAAAATAAAAAATAGTCTGCCAAATTGCTTTTCTTCCACATTTCCTCGCTCTCCTTTAGGCCAGGTCTAATGTTCATCTTCAAAGAAGTGGACATCCTACTCACTAACGCCTCATATTGTATTTCTTCTAGTCTCGTGGAGAAGCTTTTTCGATCAACTACGCCACGCTTAAGAGATTATGTTAAATCTTGGGGACAAAAAGAACGTCAGTAATAATCTTGACACCTTTCTTGGTACAAATCTCAACCACTCCTCTTCCTTCGGCTCTAATGCTTACTCCATTTCCCAGCTTCACATTGGCCTTTACTTCTTGATCCAAAGACTTGAATAATCTTGGATCAGGAGTCATATGACACGTACATCCACTATCTATCAACCATTCAAATGAATATGTTTTAGCAAGATCGCCAGTGACTACAAAAAGCTGCTCTTCTTATTCTTCAGTGACTTGCACGTTTGCTGCAGCTTGAGTGACTTGCTCCTTGCAAATTGCCTCTATGTGCCCTTTCTGATGACATCTTCTGCATTCGACGTCTGGCCTCTTTCAGCACCTGAAAGCAAGATGATTCGACTTACCACAGTGAGGGCAAGGATTATAATTGTTAGCCTTGTCTCCTTTTGCATTCTTACTGCCATCTTCCTGATGTGATTGCTCATTTTTTGCATTTAAGCCATTCTTGTTTCTTTTCTTCTTCTTCTTTTCTTGATCCCCAATCTTGGTAGACGCCTTATATACCACTTCAGCTATCTCAGATTTTCTCATCAAATGCCTCTGCTCTTGAGCTTGCAAGGCACTCACCACTTTAGCAAGCTTTATCTGAGAGATGTCTTTGGAGTTTTCAAGTGAGACTATGGTAGCCTTATACTTCTCTGTCACGGATACTAACAGTTTTTGAACAAGCCTATAATCTTTAAACTCAGCACCCAAAAGCCTGATTTGATCCGCAAGATGAATTAGTCTTTCACTATAATTCTTAACTGATTCATCTTCCTTCATTTGCATTATGTCGAATTCTCTTAGTAAATTCAACACCTTTATGCTTTTCACCTTCTCGTCACCTTCATATTCACTCTTCAAGAAATCCCAGATCTCCTTTGCTGAACCAAAAGCCATAATTCGAGTAAATATAGAAGGTGCTAGTGCCTGTTATAAGCAAGATTTCGCCCGAGCCTTCTTCGCCACCCTTTCCCTCAACCATCTTAGCTGAGCAATTGATGCATCTTCTGTTGGAACCTCGACTTCGTAGTTTTCATCAATCGGTTCCCAAAGATCCTGACCTTGTAGGTATGCCTCCATCTTTATTGCTCAGATCTGATACCTTTCTCCATTGAAGACTTCTGGCTGCACACTTTGGGTTAAACTCTTAGCCATCTCTGAGTATACCCTTCTCGTAGTCACAACTTGAAACAGGAAAGGATTAATCGTTTCAAGCCAAGATCCTTGCTTACACCCTCACAGATCCCTTAAGAATCTAGCTCTGATACCACTTTGTTGTTATCTATCTATCATACACAAAGCTAAAGACTGTACTACTGGAATTTTAGAGGACGAAGTTTAGAGAGAGAAAGCGTAGTGAAATAGAGGCAAATAGAGTAAGTTTCAAGGACTCAACAAAACGTTGAGATTTCTTCATATTTTTATTCAATATCAAAGAACAAACGTATATGAGAATACAACTTCTGTAAATTCACAACATTTATAACATCTCAATTTCCTAACTGCCATCTAACAACTAATTTAACTAACTCTTCTTGAATTTTTTAAACCGATTCTTTACGTCGTTGCATGGCTTGGCATGTATGATCAAGACACCTTCTGTCTGAATTTCTGAGACATTACTTCTACAATTGTAAGTTCTTTACTGCATTTTCTTTTATCTCCTCAATACTTTTTTTTAGAAGTAAAGTGGGATTAATAAAATGAATCCATTTACCCTTTCTCAAAAGCTAGACTGTAGCAGTGGTATTAGCTAAGAATAGCTGTTAGTATTATGATTTTGTCTCTGTCTGTCATAAATGAAGTTTGTGATGTTGTGTTGACGTTATAAGTGGGGCTTTTAGAAATTCAAGGAGTGATGAATCGATGATGAACGAACGAATGAATGCTACTTTACTCCAGTTTGGTAAGTAATTGTGCCCCATCCCAAAATGATGAATCTTTTTAAGTTCACGGCTTATTCCTTGATTTCTTATGGATGAATTCCTTCATAGAGTAACTGTAAGCAAAGTATGGGTTTTCACGTCTCAAAGGTCAGCTGAAGCATGTGAGATCAAAGCATCAATCTATAGGGAATAATTAGTCATGTTATTGTAATATTGTCTTTACCCTTTTCTTCACACTGTAACTATATATATACGTACTCTTGATCATAATTAATATACACAACAGATTACATGCCGATATGGTATCAGAGCAGAGATCCTAAGGTCCTGTAATCCCTAGCCGTCAAACCCAGCTCTTCTTGCTGCTACTGCTTTGTCCTTCCCTCTCAGTCCATGTCGCAGCCTTCTTCTGCTAGTTCTAGCTTCACTCAGCCCACCATTCCCAACCCACATGATCCGCATTCCCCCCTGATTGTGATCAATGCTCCTGCGTCTGGAATAAAGCTGCAACCGAATAATTTTCTTGCATGGAAACTGCAGGTCCAATCCACCCTTCGTGGATTTGGACTCCTTTCGTTTATGGATGGCACCTCCACTGCTCCTCCGTCACCGACAACTATTGACGTCGGCACTGCTTCCAATCTGACGTATGCATCATGGTTACAATAAGATCAATTAGTTTTCTCCTTTCTAGTAAGTACGCTATCTCCTACTGTTCTTCGTAACGTTCAGCATGCGGAGACTTCATCCCAGATTTGGAACACTTTACACACTATTTATGCTAATCCTTCACGAAGCCATGTTAATCAAATCAAAGAACACCTCAAACGACCACTTCAGGGAAGTAGATCTATCTTCGAGTTTATGTATTTTGTTAAAAACAAGGCTGATGGTTGGCTCTTTTGGGCAAACCCTTGGACGAATATGATTTGGTTGAAAAGATTTTAGATGGTTTAAATGAATCTTATGCCCCTGTAGTTGAAGTCGTTAAGGCACGTGAAACTGACATCATGTTTGAGGAATTGTTGGAGAAATTACTTCACAAGGAGCTCGCACTTTCGCAGTCCAATCCGGCCTCCTTGCTCTCAATGCCTGCCTCTGCTAATCCTGTAACTGGATGACGCGGAAGGGGGGGTGGTCGTGGGAATTCTATGCAATCTGGTGTGCTTCCTGGCGGCTCTCAACACCCTGGTGGCTCTCCGTTTCTTGGTGTACATCTTGGGGCATCATCGGGTGGTTCAATTCTTGGCCCTACTCCCAATTCGTGGTCAACAGCTCTAGTTTTTGCATAGCCCTCCTTGCTTGTTGGATACTCCTCTCGTCCTCCTCGTCCACCGTTCTTGGGATATTGCTAAGGATGTGGAGTCCAAGGCCATAAAATCAGGCACTGCCCACAGTATGCATGGCTCTTCTCTTAGCCTAGCTCTCAAACACCCACTCCTGGTCCATATTTCTCTCGACCCCAGTCCATCATACTCCTACTACATGCTCCTCTCTATGGAAGCCTCGAGCAAATGTTGCTACAGTGCCTCCAGATCCTCCAACCTCGTCATGGCTCATAGATAGCGGTGCCACTCACAATGTTACTACTGACGTTAACAACCTAGCTTTGCACCAACCTTATTTTGGCAATGAGGACGTGATGATTGGTGACGGTACTTAGTTAACTATTACCCACTCTAGTTCGATATCACTTCCATCTTTATCTCGTCCTCTTCATTTATCGAATGTTCTGTGTGTGCCTTCCATTAAAAAGAATCTTATATCTGTTTCTAAGTTGTGTGCCACCAATAATCTCACTGTTGGATTTTTTGCTTCTGGGTTTGTTTTAAAGGATCTTAATACGGGGACGCCTCTTCTTACCGGTCCACATAGAAATGGCGTCTATGAATGGCCAGCTTCTTTGCCTTCCTCTTCCACGCTGGCCTTGGTGTCTGAGTTTCATCCCTCCTTCACTTCCTGGCATCATCGTCTTGGTCATCCCGCCACTCCTGTGTGCCAGCATTTAGTTTCAAAATTTGGTTTATCTATTGTTAACAATAAAGAATTGTCTGTGTGCAATGCATGTAGCTGCACCAAAAGTCACAAACTTCCTTTTTCTGAATCTTCCTTACGGTCTACTAGGCCATTAGAACTGGTTTCCTCAGATGTTTGGACATCTCCTGTGTTATCCCATGATAATTTTAAGTATTATGTCATCTTTGTGGACCATTTTTCCAAGTATGTTTGGATTTATCCCTTGCAACGCAAATCTCAAGTTAGTGATGTTTTTGCTCACTTCAAAAATTTAGTCGAAATTTTTTTTGAATGTTCCATCAAAACCCTCTACTCTGACAACGGTGGTGAATTTATCGCCTTTCGTAACTACTTGTCCTCTCATGGCATCTCTCACTTAACCACTCCTCCATATACTCCGGAACATAATGGGTATTCGGAGCGTCACCGCCACATTGTTGAGACTGGTTTAGCTCTTCTTCATCATGCGTCTATGCCTCTTTCTTACTGGCCCTATGCCTTTTCCACTGCTGTCTATCTGATTAATCGTCTCCCCACTCGTGGCTTAAAAATGATGTCTCCTTTTGAATGTATTTTCAATCAACCTCCTCATTACTCTAAACTCCGTATCTTTAGCTGCCTTTGTTATCCCTGGGTGCGACCCTATACTTCTCACAAATTAGAGGATCGTTCTGTCCCGTGTGTTTTCGTGGGTTACTTCCTTACTCAGAGTGCGTACATGTGCCTTGATCCTGTTACTTATTGTCTGTTTATCTCTCGTTACGTTAAATTTGATGAATCCTCCTTTCCCTACAAATCGCTCTCGAACTCTTCCTTTCCATCTACATGTTCTCCTGACTATGACACTTGGATCATCCATGCCACTACTCTACCGCCCTCCCCTTCAACCTCATTGCCTCCTTCTCGCACCACCAGTTCATCTCCCCTCCCAGATTCCTCCCCCGTGTCCTCTCCCTCTCCTTCCTCACCTGTGTCTCCTGCACTCTCCACCAACTCTGATGTCCCTCCTCCTCCTCCTCGGCACCACATGACAACTCGTGCCAAAGATGGTATCTCCAAACCAAACCCCAAATATAATTTTTCTGCCACTGTTTCCCCTACTTCTGATGTAGAACCGCAGACTGTCACCTAAGCCCTAAAGGACTCCAAGTGGTGTCTTGCCATGTCCGAAGAATTTGAGGCTCTAGTCAAAAATGGAACTTGGGATCTTGTTCCTCTATCTAATGCCCATAATTTGGTTGGTTGCAAATGGGTTTTTTGCATCAAGCGCTTGCCTGATGGTTCTGTTGATCGTTATAAGGCACGTTTGGTTGCGAAAGGTTTCCATCAGAGGCCCGGTGTTGATTATCATGATATCTTTAGTCCGGCTGTAAAACCCTCCACCATCCGTCTTATTCTGGCGCTTGCAGTCAGTCGCCAGTGGAGTATAAAACAACTGGATGTTAACAATGCCTTCCTGCAGGGATCTCTGAGTGAAGATGTGTATATGGTTCAACCACCTGGATTTATTGATCAGGATAAACCCCACTTTGTCTGCAAGTTGCGCAAGGCCCTATACGGTCTCAAGCAAGCTCCTCGGGCATGGTACTCTGAGTTGCATAGCTTCCTTGTGTCCCAGGGTTTTCACAATTCTCGTGCTGATGCCTCCCTTTTCATGTTTAAACATAATGGCATTACTATTTATTTGCTAGTGTATGTTGATGACATTATCATTACTGGTTCTGATTCTTCTGTTGTGCAGCGGTTTATTACCATTTTATCTGACAAATTTTCTTTGAAGGATCTTGGGACTTATCTTACTTCCTTGGTGTTGAGGTTCTCCCTCATCCAGCTGGTTTACTGTTATCTCAGCAGCGATATATTACTGATCTCCTACAGTGCACAGATATGGAGTCTGCCAATCCTGTCCAGACACCTCTTGATCCTTCTACTCCCCTCATACTTTTGGCTGGCACTGCTCTTCCTCATCCAGGTGACTATTGTATGGTTGTTGGCAGCTTACAGTACCTGTCCTTGACTCGCCCTGATGTTGCTTTCGCTGTCAATAAGCTATCTCAATTCATGCATCGCCCGACCACTGTCCACTGGGCTGCTGCAAAGCTTCTGTTGCGCTATCTTAAAGGGACTTCTGATCTTGGTATCGTGGTTCGGCATGGACCCTGCTCTCTGTATGCCTTTTCTGATGCTGATTGGGATGGGAACAAAGACGATTGCACGTCTACTTCTGGTTACTTGGTCTTGCTTGGATGGACTCCTATTTCATGGAGTTCTAAAAAGCAACGCACTGTTGCTCGCTCGTCTACTGAGGCCGAATATCGAGCTGTTGCTTCCTCTTCTGCTGAGATACGGTGGCTTTGCTCACTCTTGACTGAATTGGGTGTTACTTTACCTGTTGTACCTGCACTATATTGCGACAATGTTGGCACTACTTATCTTTGTTCTAATCTTATCTTCCATTCCCACTTGAAGCACATTGCTTTGGACTTTCACTTTGTCCGTGAGCAAGTTCAACAGGGGGCTCTCCGTGTCACTCATGTCTCCTCTCAGGACCAGCTCGCTGACTGCTTGACGAAAGCCTATCTCATCCTACATTTCTTTCTCTTCGGTCCAAGATTGGTGTGCCCTCTCGACCCTCCATCTTGCAGGGGCGTATAGGAATAATTAGTCATGTTATTGTAATACCGTCTTTACCTTTTGCTTCACACTATAACTATATATATACGTACTCTTGATCATAATTAATATACACAACAGATTACATGCCGATACAATCTTCTTGTTCTTATGTAACAATAAATACTTGGGCCATTGGTTAATGCACTGTATTGGCGTTTTCAGGTTCAATATATTCAATTAGCGAGTATAATGCTTTTTGTAAATTTTCAATTTTATAATATTTCATAACATTTTTAGTTGGTTTATAATATCAACACTACTCTTTCGATCTCATTGCTCTGTTGGACAAGTTACTCTCTATCTTTTGATCCATCTGCTTTATTACGCGTTATATTGGTCTCATCATGTAGTTGCTCAAACAAACAGGTTTCTTTCCTGGGCCTCAGTGCTTGAAGGCTCAGCTTTAGCAGCGGAGGTGCAGAAAGCTGTTCAGTCTTAGTCTGGGTGGTGGAGTTTTGCTTGTATGTTATTTGGTATATATATATATATATATATATATATATATATATATTTTGCCTGTATGTTATTTGGTGTATATATATATATAGGAAAGCAGCCGGTGATTCAACGACCTATACACTTCTCAGATTCTCGATGTGGTTTGCTCCCTTATCTTTAACCCATCAGGATTTGTGGTTTATCATCTAAAGGCCACCAAGGAAAGTGCTTTTGGCAGAAGCCGGAGCATCATCGTAAGTATATATATCATCGTAAGTATATATACTTGCAAGCAATATCTTAAGTGTGCTAAAATGACAATGCAATACACTGGCTTTGTATGTTGTTATAATAGCGACTTAGTTCTTCAGTTGGAAACATAACACATACATGTGTGGTGTTATAATCATCAGATAGCACAAGCTTGCAGACCGATAGTAAAAGGTATGAAAATGTGGTTCTGTGAAAGCTCTACCCAGAGAGTACTGAATTCATGATGGGTCTAGTCATCTTTGCACAAATGGCTGTTTTGGCCTGGTTCCTTATTATCTCCACATTCCAAACCAGACATCTCTTCAAGCAAGCTTTCAGTAGAGGCCTTGAGTTCCAAACCAGACTTCTCTTCAACCAAGCTTTCAGTAGAGGCCTTCAGATCCAACGAATCCTATCAAATGGAAAGAAAAACAAAAAGAAAAGGAGAGAAATATGTATAAGAGACTCTAGATATGTATACTTTATGAACACAAAAGAACGACCAGTTGTTAGAAATTTTGTAGCCTTTTTTTTATTTCCTGTATTTCTCTCATCTTCTCAGTTCGATTACTTGAAGAAAACAGAAACAGTATTAGTGTCTAATTCAATTCTTAAGTTTGGTAATGTGTTGGGCTTAAGTTTGATTAAGACCGAAACATTGAATTTCTTTTTTAAATTAAAAAATAAAATAATATCGTTTTATTTAAAATGACACGGTACATTTTGGATCAAGTTAGATAAATATATCATATCTCAATCTTTATATGGAGATTTACAGCAAATAAGGCCGAACTAATCGAATTACATTACAGGTAATACTTTGCTGGTTTAGAAGTAGAGTACATGAATCTTCTCCATAATATACAACTCTGGAGCTCCAGAAAAAATAATGAAAATGGTTTATACAAAAAGTTAGGTGGGTAATTGTTTACAAGTCCCAAGAGAAAGGGAGAGAGACCATCTTCTTTGTCAAGATCTAGGGTTGCTTTTTCCTTCGTTTACTCTGTTGCATGAAAAAAAAAGGTTTCCGATCTGGTCATTTTCTACTACGTACACGGTCACATTCTAGCTGCCTTCTCCACTGAGCAAGGCGTTGTATGGCCGCTCCTGAACCAGAGGGGCACCCCCCCAAGAAAGGGCGAATCCGGAAACGTGATGAGGAGCCTACTACTGGCCCCAAGCTCACCTACAGTGCGGCTGTTGCAGGACCATCGTCAGGGGAAGCTCTCTCCGAAGCTCTGGCATAGCCCGACGAAGACCACATTGAGGTGGTCGATGGTGACATAATACAGGAAGTCGGGGGCGGTGTGATATCCGTGACAAACTCGACCAGCAGTGAAATCAAGCCGTCATTGTGAAACTAATTGGACGTCGAATAGGCTATCGGGTATTCTGCTCTCATCTGCACTCACTGTGGCGTCCTACCGGGCCGTTGAAGATCATTGACTTTGATTGTGATTTTTTCCTGGTGAAGTTTGTTAAGGAGGGGGACTTCCTACATGCTTTAACCGAAGGCCCCTGGAGCATTTTTGGTCACGCACTCTTCGTGCAAAAATAGCACCCGGATTTTTGCCCCTCCCACGATCGCCTCACGAGGGCAGTCGTCTGGATTTGGATCCAGGACCTTCCTCTCACCCGCTATCATCATCAGATTTTAAGTGCCCTGGGAAACATGATGGGCTCGACCCTGAAGATCGATGCCACCACATTGCTCACGTAGCGAGGGCGCTTCGCTCGGATTGCTGTCGAGTTAGATCTCAATGCACCACTTTGGCAGACGGTGGAGCTTCATGGTTCCACTTACCCGGTCGAATATGAAGGTATCCCCAACCTCTGCTCAACGTGTGGTATGGTCGGACACACCACCAGCACCTGCCCGCAGCAACAACCGCCGACACCGGACGCAGCGCAGGCGACCCCTGGGTGTGATGCTGGTGCTACTGGTTCGGCTACTCTGCGTCCGGCAGGCCTCCCCCGCCCAGCTGCTGCGCACCCCAACGGCTCTGAACAATGGCAAACTATGCAATGGAAACCACGCAGAAATCAGTCGCAGCGAAAAGACCAGCCTCGCTCCAGCACGTCCCAGTCGCAGGCGGGAGGCTCGAGGTACTCTTCCTTGTCACATCTAGCTCTGGACGACTCAGCCACGGCGGACGCAGAGGTAAGGTCTCCTTCGGGCGTGGGCTTCAGGTTCCAAATGGGAGAGATTGCCAAGGATGGACGTGCGCAACCCAAGTCCCCCATCGTCGTCTCCTAGCATGTCGCGTGGGCTGGCCCAAAAGGTAAGACCAAGCTTCTTTCTCCACATCCCACTTGTACTGGGGATTTTGCAGGTGCCTCTTGTGAAGTGGGCCCATCTGATCTCTCACCGATTCCCCTCGCTCCCACGGTAACGGACAATCATATTGCTATTAATATTGCTTCACACTCTGAGATGATTTGTGATAGTCAAGTGTTAGTCGACACTGGCCCCGCTCTTGAGGACAATCACCCTATGTCCACTGACCCTGGCTCGCTAGGGGGTCTCCCACGGGTTGGTGTGGAAGTGGAGATGCTTCCTCCCCCTGACCCTCCCAACATTGCTGCGGGAGACCAGGGATCGGATTGTAGTCGAGCAACCGGGATGGACATACTGGCTAGTGAGGACGCGGATCCTCCTACTGTGACGACCGAATTACACCCGAAGGTCCGGGGGCCCGACACCTCCCATTAAATCATGATGTCGATCCTAATATGGAATTGCCAAGGCGCGGGAGGCTCCCGCGTGCATACCATTATTCGTCATTACTCCTGTACGTTTAAACCGGGGATCCTCGTTTTGGTCGAACCCCGTATCAGTGGGACTCGAGCGAAGAAAATTATTCAAACTCTGAACTGTGCTTTCTCATTTCGGGTCGAAGCCGAAGGCTTTTCTGGAGGCATACGGTTGCTTTGGCAGTATGATATTGACGTCTCGGTGGTGTTTTCCCATCGGCAATTCATTCACACGCAAGTTCGGATTAACGGTCAGTCTTTTGATTTCACGGCAATTTATGTGAGTCCCCAATATGTTTCACAAAAGAAACTCTGGCCTATCCTCCATTAGCTTGGGCATTCTCGGCCTGGGCCCTGGCTAGTGGGCGGGGACTTCAACGCTAAATTGGCTGAGTCGGATAAGAGGGGGGGAGCCACGTCTACACAGGTCGCCAACCCCAGTTTCAGCATTGGGTTAACGATTGTGGCCTCCACAACTTGGGCTTCGTTGGTTTGCAATATATGTGGCGGCGTGGCCTCATCCAAGTATGGCTCGATCGAGCTTTCGGATCCTCGTCTTGGCTGGAGAGTTTCCCCCAGACAGTCATCCACCATCTCCCCTTCCTTGGCTCTGATCATCAGCCCCTACTGATCTAACTCACTAGCCCTTCATCGAACGGGTTCATGCCCCCTGTTTTCCATTTCCAGAACGCCTGGCTTTCTCATATCGGTTTTGCTGATACGGTTGCGGCTCATTGGCGCCCCGATACAAGGACGTTCAAGACCTCCCTCGACCACCTGGCCACCCATTTGAAGTCCTGGAATCGGGAGGTTTTTGGCTATATCTTCCATCGTAAAAAACGTCTCCTCGCCCGTTTGGAGGGCATTCACCGCTCGATGCACACAGACCGCCCCGACTCTTTACTAGCCTTAGAGGACCGGCTGAGTAATGACCTCTTGCAGGTTCTGTGTGAAGAAGAACTTTTTTGGCACCAGCGTGCCAAATGTGATTGGCTCTCGAAGGGGGATCGGAATACACGTTTTTACCATACCCTCACTATGGCCAAAAGTCGGAAAGTACAAATCGCTCGCCTCTGCGACGAAGCGGGACTTTTAATTACTGATCCGGTGCTTCTGCGGTCTCTCGTGATGAACTTTTATGTTAGGCTGTACACTACTGCCGGGCCGCCCTGTTAATCGTATCTCCCTCATGGCGCCTTCCCCCCCCTTCCGGAGGATGGGTACCTCGCGTTAGGGCCCCCCATCCTTGCTTTGGAAGCTCGGCGGGCTGTCTTCTCTATAAATCCCTATAAAGCCCTAGACGTGGATGGGTTTAACGCACTCTTCTACCAGTCGCAGTGGGCCATTATTGGCTCGACTGTGGTGGAGTTTATCCAAGCTATCTTCCGTCTAGAGAAGTGGGAAGAGGACGTCAATCACACCATCCTGGTATTGTTACCAAAAATTCCAAACCCTTCCCATATATCTCAGTTCCGACCTATTAGCCTTTGCACGGTGATCTATAAGATTATTACCAAAATTGTGGTTAACAGGTTACAAAGCCACCTTGGGTATCTCGTGGCGGATAACCAGTGTAGTTTTATTCCCGCCCGGCATATTACTGATAACATTATCATCGCACAGGAAGCAGTTCACACGATGCGGAACAAGAAGGGCACGACGGGTTACTTTGCCCTTAAAGTCAATCTTGAAAAGGCCTATCATTGCCTTCGATGGGATTTCATCCAGGACACCCTTGTCGATATAAGGCTCCCGAGCACACTTATCTCAGTCATCATGCAGTGTGTTACAACTGTTACCATGGGACTTTATCCGCTCCCTTTTCTCCCTCTCGCGGTATCCGTCAAGGGGACCCGCTATCACCGTACCTTTTTGTTTTGTTCATGGAACGTTTGGGGCATCTTATCCAGCGGGCAGTGGGCCAAGGTCACTGGCTTCCGCTCAAGTTCAGTCGACGGGGACCCCCGATATCACATTTATTCTTTGCGAACGACCTAGTCTTGTTTACTGAAGCCACTGATTCACAAGCCCAGCTGTTGGACAGCACCCTTGACCTCTTCTGCGATGCTTCAGGCCAGTGCGTTAACAAAGCTAAAACCCGGCTGTTCTTCTCAAGGAATGTTCCCAAAGCAACTGCTCGGCAGATTAGCCAAGCATTATCTGTCCAGAGTACGACTAACCTTGGCAAATACCTGGGGGTTCCTTTGATCCATGAGCGTACTACCCGCCGCACGTATCAGTATATCCTCGATCAAGCTTAGAATAAACTCTCGGGCTGGAAAGCCCGAGCGTTAACTTTGGCCGGTCGGCTTATCTTAACCCAATCGGTCATTGCTGCTCTTCCCATCTACACTATGCAAACGGTCCGGCTGCCTCGCCAGCTTTGCGATGGCCTGGAAAAATTGATGAGGAACTTCGTCTGGGGAGCTCATGATTGTCAGTAGAAAGTCCATCTAGTAAAGTGGGACACTGTGTGTAAACCCAAACGAGCCGAGGGATTGGGCATCAGGCGGCTTCGGTCTTCAAATGATGCATCCCTGGCTAAGCTCGGATGGGCTCTCCTTACTAGACCTAATGCCCTGTGGGTCCAGATCCTCCAGGCCAAGTATCGGCTGGATACTACTCATATCCCTCGGACGTTGGACCGTCCAAAAGCCTCCTCGACGTGGCGGGGGATAGCGGCGACGTGGCCTGTCGTGCGGCAGAGGGCGGCTTGGCAGCTTGGGGATGGGGGACGGATTCTATTCTGGCTCGACAATTGGGTTGAAGACTTGGGCCCACTACACTAGTGACCACAACAGCGATACCGGATAGCGACCTTACAGTTACTGTCGCTGGATACCTGAATGAGGTTGGGGAGTGGCCATGGTATCGATTCCAACAGTATCTCCCCACTACTGTTTGTCTGATGATTGCTTCTCTTGGCCCGCTGAGAACTGGTAGGGGCATCGACCAATTGGTCTGGGGCCCCACTTACCCCCGTGAATTCACCGTAGCCTCTGCCTATGCCATTATCGAGCATTCTACAAGGCCTGAGAGGAGTCGGCTTTGGGAGGTCATCTGGAAATGGCCCGGTCCTCAGCGCATTAGGGCCTTCCTCTGGCTATTGGCTAAACAGAAATTATTAACGAACCAGTAGCGGGTCAAACGCTCGCTTACTCCAGACAGCAGGTGTCACTTTTGTGGGCAGGAGGAGACTACCCTGCACGCCCTTCGGGACTGCCTCAGAGTGACCTCCTTCTGGCGTCAATTCCCTCCTCATCTTCTCGCTCAGGATTTTTTCACTCTTCATGTGGAGGGATGGCTTGGCTACCACCTAGGTACGCACTTCTAGTTCCATCAACTTGATTGGACACTCATCTTTGGGGTTGCCTGCTGGTTTATTTGGAAGTGGCAGAACGCGAGCATCTTCAACCCTGATTTTACTTGGCCCTCTGACGGCGTGCGCATTGTCCTGAATTATAGCACTTGGACTTGCCGAGGTCATTCGCTGGTTAACCATATTTTTCCAGACCTAAGTCTACCACGAGGTTCCCTGGTGAGGTGGGCGAAACCCCGTGAGGGATGGGTCAAGCTGAACACAGATGGCACGGCCAGCACTGGGTCCCTCTGGATCGCAGCTGGGGGACTTTTAAAGAATAGCTTCGGTCTTTGATGTGGAGGCTTTCTCCATAATATTGGTAGGGGTACAACCCTGGAG
>JANZXR010000170.1:32554417-32568293 GCA_027575705.1 Erythroxylum echinodendron | reverse complement strand
TTTAATATATATATTATGTGACAACTTTAAATTATAACAATATATAATTAATTAATTATGACATAATAAAGTTATTATTTTATTGAATATTAAATTACAAAATATTCATATCTTTTTATTTAAACTAGTTAACATTGCATTTGAATAAAACTATAAGTCACTAAATGAAAGTGTAACATCACTAACTTCTTAATGTTTTAATTAATATTTTAGGTATGATGATAGACTAATGAGTTAAATATTAATACAATTTGTATGAAAATTCATTAAGTCAGGTTTATATTGAAGGATACTACATACATTTGCATATCATTATTGAAAAAATACAAAAATTAAAATGTTGAGATATATGTAATGGTATGATTAATTAGGAAATTTAATCAATTAATTAGAAATTTGTATGAAAAGTTATTAAGTTAATAATTATAGTTAAGAAATTCAATTAAATTAATTATAAATTTTTAATTTACTTAAATTATTTATTAATTATAATAAGAGAGAATTGATAAAACCAAATTTATTAACCATAGAAAATTTTATTGTACATGAATGATAATCTAAATAATTTTAGAAAAAAAAGATACATACAATTAGGAAATCAGCAGCTGGATAGATTAGATAATGGAAACAGAAAGAGCATCATATGATTCTAATTGTACTTCTTAGTAAGGTTGTCAACATACGCAATTTGGATCCAATCATCTATACATACAAATATTATATTTTGTAATATAATATTAAAATAAAAACAATATTTAATAATGTAATATTATATACTACAACAATATCACCAACCTTAGACCAATAAGAATTAAACTTCTCTGTCATCCACTCTACCATCATTTGAATCATTTCATTGGAGGCAAACATCCACCATCCTAAAACATGCTTTATGTTGGACATAATGCTAAAGATATAGTGCAAAGTTGGATTTTTGTTCCTAAAAACAGTTCAGTCTAACTATTGAATAATTTCAACGTCATACAAAGTTCTTTAGGCAAGTCCCATTGATCCTCTGATGGTACGCAGGCATACTGAGGATCTTTTTCAGCTAATGTAATAAATAACTGAGCATATGGGATTGCCGACTCCAACATCTTGAAGGTTGAGTTCCATCTAGTAGGACAAACCAAAACCAACTTCTTTGTGCAAGGAATACATAAAATTTGTGCAACATCTTCAAAAGTTTCAATTCTTTTAGGAGTTGCACTCCAATATAAAACACTACTCTGAATACACTTTATTGCTTCCTTTATTGTCTCCATCCTAACCTTTGCAATCAAGTTAAGAATATATGCAAAACAACACATATGAAGTAACTTACCTCCAACCGATAAGCTCCCAACCTGCATCTTACCCTTCAACTTCTCAATCATAGCATCATTTATGCTACAATTATCGATTATGATGGAGGAAACTTTGTTGTCGATGTTCAAATTCATCAAACAATCTTTCAACACATTTGCCAATTTTTCACTTGCATGTAGTGTCGGCACATAAATAAACCTATCATGAAAAAGCATAACAATATAAATCATAAATTCATAAAATAATGAAAAAAGTAAATGATAATAATATTAAAGAATATTAATTACCTTAAAAGTATATTGCATAACTTCCAATCATTATCAATATAATATACTATCATTGCCATGTAACCCTTCTATTAGTTATCAACTGTCCATATGTCCATTGTTATAGCAATTTGTCCTTGAACACTCAACAATGTTCTAAATGTTTCTCTCTTCTTGTCCTCATAAATTTTGAAAATATCTTTCCTTAATGTATTCCGATTTGAAACCTTAAAATTCGGTTGGAGTGAATTGAGAAATATCCTCAATCACTTGCTTTCAACCATAGGCAATGATTGTTCATCTCTAATAACCATATTCGCCATCAAAATTCTTGATCTCTTAATGTCAAAAGTTGTTATGGTCATTTAATTCAAACAACCAACAATTATAGCTAGCTTAAATTACCAATTCCAATCTGTGCTATATAGAGTTTTAGTCCTCTTACTTCAACATAGGATTGCTTGACTGGCTTGAAAGTTGGAAGAGCCGATACGTTAATCCCAATGTTGGTTTATGCCCTACAGCCAATCGCTTTAGTTGTAGTTTATTGACAAATTATTTAAAGGCATTCTTTATCTTGTACATGTTTAGTTGTAAAATAAAGTCCATGAGATAATTACACATTGCAAATGAAATCATAATGAGATTATAATTATGAGATTCATATTGCATTTATGTATTATTCCTAAATGTTCCTAATCATTGTTCTATTAAGATTAGACATTAATACAACATAAAAGAGTAGCACATGTTTTTTTTTCCTTATAAAAGAAGTAGTCGATCTCATAATCCAAAGTACACAAATACTTAAACAAACATGTGGGTGCTTACTAGAGAACAAGTTCATTGAACAGACCTGATATAAGAAATCCATTTGGAACATTACTTGTATATCTATGGAATTCTCATACTGATGATTGTATAAGTGATCTTTTGACTTGAGGTCATCAAAGTTATCTTATATAGGGATTACTATGTTTTGCTACTATTTATAATCTATTTAATCATAGGTCGTTTAATCGATAGTCATTGGATGTAGCATGAACTATATGGAGGTAGTTGTGTGATCAAGATAAGATTCATCACCCTAAAGTAATTAGGGAGAATGTGTCGTCGTTCTCGACTAGTATTGATTTAGGAAATCCTTGGCCAAGGTGAAATGATGCTTTGTAAATAGTTTACAAATGTCATTGATTAAGTCGATAGCTAATGGCACAGAACTAATATGATTAGACTCAAAAATAGAGTAGAAATTAATTTTATGCTCTATATCTAATTGAAACATTGGTTTATAAAATGATTGAATTATACAGAAAAATCATGCACGGAAAGGTTAGTCAAAACCACTTTGACATTCCTAAATATTTGGGTGATTATGATGCCTTGCTAGATGCCAATCTTAATCTATGATTACAAATTGTTTAATTGAAGAATTATAGATAAATTAAAATATTTTTAATTTATCTAATTCTAATTATGAATTAGAATTAGAATTAGAATTTATATTCATTGCCAACATATTTGGGAACTTAATAGGTCTCATATATAGAATGGGTGGAAGAGAGCAAAGTTAATTTAATCAAGTTAGACTTGATTGTAAAGTTTGAGAAACTTTATGATTAAATATGATATTTAATAAATAAGGATCAATACGAGATAATAAATCTTATATGGGCATAACTAGTATTTAATTAGAATTATTTGAAATTCTAATTAATATTTAATTGAAATTAGAATTTAATTTCAATTAAAATACTAAAACGTCCAAAACTTAATATAAATAGGCTTAAGCTCTATGGAGCTATCACTTCTTGCTTAACCCTTGCTGTAAGAGTTATAGAGTTCTCTTAACTCATTCTGTAGATACCATTAGAGGTCGGACATTTTTGGGGCTATAATTGTTGAAATGGGTCAGTTTGGGGAATGGTTTGAGGCATACAACAAGATTATTATCAATTTTTGGAATAAAGTACGAATTAAGTTTCCTCTTTATTATGATTTGTGTTAATCGTTTTATAAAATTAAAGAGATCATGGTTTTTGGGAAATAAAAGATTTCTAAAAAGTTTCGTAATTATTTTGTTGCGGTTAGGATCAGATATCGACCTGATTTCCCTTCTATGGTTTCAGAGCCAAGTTTTTAATTTTTCAAACAAGGATTAAAACCAGCGACTAACTGTTGTTGCTGGTTTTACTGCTGAACTAGTGATATGGTATCGCCACTGGTTGGTGATGTTAGTAATGAACCAGTGGCCATGCCACTGGCTAAGGGTGATTCATGCCCATTCAGTAGTAAAAAACACAATGGGTAGATGGAGCACAGAAGCAGGTGATGGTGTGAGACAGAAGAGACAAAGGGGAGAGGCTGGTGACGTGAGCAAATAGAACGTTACCTGCTAGTTAGAGAAAAATGGGCATATGCACCCATGTTTTAGGAGCTAAATAGGGAACATGTGAAGAAGATGAGGTGACGTGCTCGCTATTTAGAGGTTTTGGCATCATCTTCGCAAACCTCCTCCATGTTTTCCAAACAAATTTTTCTCTTAATTTATTTGATTTTAATGTTTTAAAAACCTTAATTTCCATTAAATTTACACTCCTAATACAATTGGAAAAGTGCTTTTCCAATTTTTGAAAATTGATTCAGGGTAAATTTTATTACGAATTTTTTGAAATTTACTTTAATTTTTGAATAGTTGAATTATTAAATTAAATTATTTATCAAATCAAAAATTAGAATCAAGCCAAGATTTTAAATAATTTATTGCATAATTGGATTAGTTTATAAATTATAATTATAATGAAGTTATGTTAATTAAGATGAGATCTTAATTTCAAAATTAAAGTAATTATTTTTCTTAATATGATTAAGATTAATAATTAAATTGATTCCTAATTACTAACTAGAAAAGTAGTTTCTAAAACACAGATTAATTAGTTTCAATTAAATTGTGATTAATTAATTAGATTCCTTAAATTTAAGAAAATAGTTTCCTTAAGTAACTGAGAAAAATGTTTCTTAATTAAATTTATTTGTTTCAATTTGATTGAGATAAATTAAATTTATGATTTTATTTGTTTAGAGAATTATTATTTAATTTATTTGGAAATTGTTTATTTAATTATGAATAACAAGTTTTTTGATTTTTAGAAAAGTATTTTTCTTGATTAAATTCTGAAAAATGTTTTCATTTATTAATTAAGAAAATTGTGCTTTCTTTAATATTTTTGAAAATAGTTTTCTAACTTATTAATGAAAGATTTTCTAATTAGTTAAGAAATAAATCTCTAAATAAATAATATATAATGACTTTCTTAATTAAATTTAAAAGTGTTTTATTTAATTTTGAAAGTAGTTTCCTTTTAACATTATAAAATAGTTTTCTAATTAAAGAAATAGTAATTTCTAATGAGATTAGAAATAGAAACTTCTAATTAGATTAGAAAGTGTTACTTACATAATTTTCAAAAGGAGTTTTCTAAATTATAATAAGTAAGAAGAATAAGTTATTGAAATTTATTTTCGATTAAATTTTGTTAAAGGAGTCAAGATAAATTAGAAATAGTTTCCAATTGGATTTGAAAAATGTTTTCAACTCAAATTAAATTTCTATTTTGAATTAGAATTTAATTTATTTAGAAATCAATGGTTTTAATTTATTTTAATTTTTCCAAGAAGTTGGAAATGTTATTTTAGATTATAAAGATCAATAACTAGAATCAAACAAAGCTTGATATTTGATGCATATAATTTGATTATGAGTGCATAAATTGCATACTTTATTTATGTGGTTAATATTTATATTGGATGCATGATAAATTGTATGTTTTATATGTGTGATATTTTACATGCAATTTGTGTTTGCTGAGACAAATGGAATTAAATCCCTTGTTCAAATTTTCATTACACGTTAAGAATGTGATTGTTGCCATCCATTATTATAAGAATAAACCAAAGTTTTGTTTATAGTTGACTTGTTGAGTAAACTCAAGGCTGCCTTAACCCGAATATGTTTAGTCTTATGATAGTGGGTTCTACTTAACTAAATTTGTGTGATTTGGATGAGCAAACTCATGACCACATGAATTGAGAGGTAGGGTTAGGAATAACATATAGTATATGTTTTGACAAGAGTTGTCAGCTAACGGATCTAGGAGTCATATGAGATGTGATTGATAAAGTTGTTATCTACCTAATTTAAGTCTAGTTAGTTTGTTAAGCAAACTCAAGATCAACTATACTTGAATGGGATCTTAGCCCACTAGAAAGATTAAAGTAATCTTTCCGAATAGTAGTTAGGGCTGTTATTTCTAATAAAATAGTGAGAGTAACCAAATATATGATTAAAGTCCTAATCTAATTTTGTAGTCATGACATATAATTGATTACTTACTTTCTTACATTTATTTTGTTATGAGTGAAATTTACCTTGTTTAGTATAGCTGATGCTAAGTTAGTGAACCAAATTTCTTAGACAATTATTATGTTTGAGAAGAGTTCTTGAAGTTAGATAGAAATATGTGTGCCCATTGTGCAATTTTGCTATAATCCCTATTGAGGATATGGAGACAAAATTGTAGAGATACACTAAAATCATATAGATGATAAAATGTATTGACATTTTGAGTTGACTAATGTCTCACAAACTTTAATGACAACATGTAAGACATATGTCAACACTATGATAGCAAGGTGCAAGAGGTCGTATAGACTAGAGCTACAAGGTATAATACCTTGATGAAATTTTTTCATTTAATTTAGCATACTAAAAGCATAATTGTGGACTATAATTAAAGGCTTATCTATAGTATGATAATAGTTGTCACTAGAAGAAAACAATTGTGTGATTTTTCTTGCCTATATGTGGTATGATAAAGATCATATGTATTTCTATTTCATGCTTATAAATATTTGATACTGAATTTAGATTCAACATTATTGTAATATTCAATGCATGATTAGAAATAAATTATTAAGTAAAAGTAGTTGATCCAATTTTATACGAAGAGTTTGTATGTGTTGGATTTAAGGAGACTAATGCTTAACATAAATGGCAAGAATAAAAGGTTGGATAACCAAGATTATCCTTTTATACCATATTGGCTAAATCAACATAATGAGAATCATAAAGTTACATACTAGGACATGAAGGAACTTCTGAAACTTGTAAAGTTGAAGAATAACCAAATCAACCTTTGGTGAAAGGATGATGATGGTATTGAATTGTTAAATTTTATACATATGATGTATTGGATAGAATAACAATTCATAAAAAGGATAATACTTATATTTCATTAGATTACTAATGACTTTATGTGATATAGTCATAAGTATTTAATGAAATGATGATTTAAAATTTTAAAAATTTCAAACTGTTTAAATCTAAGTAGAAATTAAGCATTGAGAATGCTGAAACACATCGATGAGATCTTTGTGACAAGTTCTATAATTTCGATTATCTATAAGGAATGAGATTCTTTGGTAAATACAGTCATAAAAAAATTCCATAAAGGTATGGATTTATGTAAGGAGTAAAATAAAATATGAGATATTGTGGGATGCAATATTATTTCTTTTATAGCAATGCATCGTATAATAACTTACCTTCAATAGTTCCAATTGAATCAATTAGCAATATTTCATATTAGATGTGAAATGCTAGGCCTTTGAAAGAGTCAAAGCTAGTGATTTAAGGATTTGATGCTTAGTTGAAGCATGTATTATCCATTTAGTTTAGAAATAAATTGGATAATAAAAGGTTATAAGATATCCAAAAGATTAGATATAATCTTATAGATTCATTAAACAAATTGTTTGATTTAACGTATACTTATAGGAGAATGGTTCTCAAGATAAGTGATGAGAGTAAGATGAAATTTGAAATGTTCAAATCTCATGACAATACATCTAATTGGAACTAATGCCTTTAATGATACACTTGATGTATAGTTAAAAGGCTATGAGATATTGAAAGATTCACTTTCATGATGAATTTAAAAAGTTTGTTTTATAGATGATTGTGAATTTATCACATCTACAAGAAGGTTAGCGGGGGTATTGTTGTCCTCTTCAGTGGGAATATGTGAAGACATATTGTTCATAGAGAACATCAGTTCTAAATTTAAAGTGTTGAACATATAATTGTCCAAAAACAACTCTTGTTGGATATGAAAAGGTAACATCTTAGAGCCATTAGGCATGCATAAGAAGCTAATGTCTCATCAAAGATCCAATAATGTGTTTAGGCAAATTTTCTTAATTATGATGATAATTAAGATATGAGTTGTAATATTTAAGCAAATGCCTGACTATATAAAATCTTGTAGAATTCTTTCATTAAGCCATTGCCCCAGTAGTAAAATATTTTTCATATGATGATATGCTATGAGATACTTAAACGATTGGCTTAGTGCAAGCGAGAGATTGTTGGTTGATGCCCTACAATCAATCACTTTGGTTGTAGTTTCGTAACAAATTATTTAAAGGAATTCTTTATCTTGTATATGTTTAGAAGTATGATAAAGTCCATGGGATAATTGTAAATTGCAAATGAAATTATAATGAGATTATAATTATAATATTCATATTGCATTTATATATTATTCCTAAATGTTCCTAGTCATTGTTTTATTAAGATTGGACATTAATAGAATGTAAAAAGACTAGCACACATTTTGTTTTTCCATATGAAGGAAGCAGTCAACCTCACAGGCTAAAGTATACAGATACTTAAACAAACTTATGGGTGCTTGCTAGAGAACAAGTCCACTGAACAGACCAAATATGAGAAATCCGTTTGGAACATTGCTTGTATATCTATAGAATTCACATAGTGATGATTGTATAAGTGATCATTTGACTTGAGGTCATCAAAGTTATTTTGTATGGGGATTACTATGTTTTGATATTACTTATGATCTATTTAATCATAGTTTGTTTAATCAGTACTCATTGGACATAGCATGAACTATATTGAGGTAGTCGTGTTATCAAGATAGGATTCATCACCCTAAAGTAATTAGGGAGAATGTTTCGTTGTTCTTGAATAGTATTGATTCAGAAAATCCTTGGCTAAGGTGAAATGATGCTTTGTAAATAGTTTACAAATTTTATTAACTGAATCAATAGCTAATAGCAGAGAACTAATATGATTAGACTCAAAATAGAGTAGATATTAATTCCATGCTCTATGTCTAATTGAAATATTATATGGTGAAAGGATTGAATTATACGGAAAAATCATGCAAAGAAAAAGGTTAGTCAAAACCACTTTGACATTCCTAAATAATTAGGTGATCATGATGCATTGCTAGTCACCAATCTTGATCTATGATTATAAATTGCTTAATTCGAGAATTAGAGATAAATTAAAAGGAGTTTTAATTTATCTAATTCTAATTATGAATTAGAATTAGAATTTATAATCATTGCCAATATATTTGGGAACCTAATGGGTCTCACATATAGAATGGGTTGAAGAGAACAAAGTTAATTTAATCAAGTTGGACTTGATTATAAAGTTTGAGAAACTTTATGATTAAATATGAGATATTTAATAAATAAAGATCAATATGAGATATTGAATCTTATATGGGCATAATTGGAATTTAATTAGAATTAATTGATATTCTAATGAAAGTTTAATTAAAATTAGAACTTAATTTTAACTAAATTAGTAAAACATTCAAAGCTTATTAAAAATAAGCTTAAGCTCAATCGAGCTAGCACTTTTTGCTTAACCCTCTCTATAAGAGTTATAGAGTTCTCTCAACTCATTATATGGATACCGTTAGAGACTGGACATTTGTACGACTACAATGGTTGAAACGAATCAGTTTCAGGAATGGATGAAGGGATACGACAAGATTATTATCAAGCTTCAAAATAAGGTACGAATGTTTTTTGATAAAATAATGTACGAATTAAGTTTAAGCTTTATTATGATTTGTGTTAATCATTTTATAGAATTAAAGAAATCTTAATTTTTAGGATCAAATCTCGATCCTATTTCCCATCACCCAAAGAAGAGGACGAATATCAATTGGTATAGACCACAATGGCATGGGCAGTTAGAACCTGTGGCCACCATTATTTGACTTTCTAGTAACTGTATATACTAGTAAAATTGATGACTACGGATCCCTAGCCTACATAAAAAATATGAATGAATAGTATTTTTTAAAAAAGTCAACAAAAGGAGGTAGACTTTTCAATATTTTAAGGATCATGTAAATAAAAGAAATGAAAAACAAACTAGAGAAATGGACACTGTACATTGTGTAATTGTAATGGTAACATAACACTACGTTGTTTGCAAATTCATTCCAGTATTTGTCATGCTCAACAATATTCAATCTTAGAGAAATTGATAAACTTGCTTGTTTGTGATCATAAGATCATATGCTCAAATTGCTAAAACAACCTCTTTGTAAAAATACAAAAAAAAGGTTGCTATATTATGAACCTCTTTAGACTCTCGTAAAGTAGGAGCCATAGACACTTGATAAGTTGACTTTATTTGTCAAGTTCAACACAGTTTTAAAGGCAATGGTGATCAAATTTTGATTACTAAATTGAAAGTTTTATAAAAGTTGGAGCTGAATTTAAAAAGTTTTAAAAATTAAGTATTTTTAAATTTGTTATCCCTAAAATTTATATTAAAATATAATAATAAAAATTTATCACTAAATTGGGTTTTAATCAATAATTTTAAAATTGGATTGAACCAGCCTAATTTTTAGTCCAATTTGTATTTATAACTCATAGGAAATAAAATAAATCTGATGGTTTTCTTAAGGAAACTGTCTGATTAAGCAACAAAATCGGTTCGCTTTCTTATACATTGAAGAACCAAAATTTCAAAAAATAAATAAATAACACTGAATCTGATTATAATTCTTTCTTTATTCTTTATATTCTTTAAAATATATTTTTAAAATTTATATCTTTGTTTGTCTCTTTAAATTTTAATTAAAATTTTTTGAATTATTATTATTATTAAAAAATGAAATACTATTTTTATCCTCAAAAAATACTAAATATGTTTAATCTCACTAAAAAATTATATTTGTCAAAATTTAGGTTTTTTATTTTCTCTTTTACTTTAATTGAAAATATTTAAATAATTATTGTTAAAAATTAATTATTATTTTTATCATTAATTTGTTTAATAAATTGAATTACTATTTAGTATATATAAGTAATTTTTCTTAAGATAATTTGAGCATGCCCTAAAAATTAATATTTAAACTATAAAGAATTATGTTTAAAGGACGTTGAAAAAAATTATAATAAATTTAAAATCCTTTTTGTTGACTTTCTTTAAGCATAATTAAACTTTTACGAATAATTTTTATTTTATTATTATTTTAAATTTTATGTTTGATTCAATCTAAATTTAAATTATTATTTATTATATATTAATAGACATTATTAGTGAATTTTTATTTCAATAGAGTATTTTATTTTAAAATCTATTTTATTTATCCTTATAATTTTACTTCTTATTTATTATATATTGGTTTTGTAGTGGTTAACAACCTTTAAATCTTAAACTTATTTTTGACCAGTTCAATGCCCAATTTGATTTTTAAAACATTGATTTAATCTTCTTAAAGTGCTCGATTACTCTGGAAGAGCTGATATGCTGATTAAAAAAACAAGAGGAATATCAATTGGTATGGACCACAAAAACTAAACATTAATTGAGAAAGATGGATTTTGAGTTTGTCATTGAAAACAATATTTTAGTTAATGCCATATTTTCATAAAAAATAAAATCTAGTGATTTTAAAAATTGTTCCTTAAAAATGTTCTTAGACAAAGTTAAATTAGTTTATATGTATCGAAACAACAATAACAACAACATGTACTTTGAATCTCGCTGAAACGCGATATCAGAACATATCTAATTTAATTAACTCATTCTTCAAAATCAACTGGTTAGGTTGAATCAGCCAGCCCAACCAGCTAATAACCAAACAACCCAAACAACTTTTCATAAAGTCCATAGGCTGAAATGGGTTAATTAGCTAAAAAAGAGTTTATCAGCTCTTTACCAAGCAAGCTCATAGTCTTCTTATAAGAAATAGCCTTCTATTTTGAATTCAACATTAGTATGTGCTTGGAGATTTCGTATCTTTGCAAAAAAATATAACATTCATTTTTTAGGGTATATTAAAAAAATTTAAATTTGTAATATTATTTTAAACTTTAAAAAATTACGTTAAAATATCTAATTTTTTATTTGTTACAAAAATAACCCTATATTAAGTTTTGTGAAAACTGTATACTTATCACATAACTATCATGTGTCTACTATTTATTTAAATAATTATTAACTATTAATTATTTTTATTAAAAATTTAAATATTAAATTTAATTTTCTTTCTTTTCTGTAATCCATTTGCTTCTACTTTGGAAACCCAACCTAATACTATCCTCTCATCCACGGATTTTAAGCCAACATATGACTAGCAACCAATTCAAATAGTTTTTCAAGCTCAGGCGCACTTCTTATGAACTATCGATTCCAAAAGTTATATCTTGGATTTTTTTCAAATACAAAAGAAACGATATCGCGCTGGAAAAAGAGCGACATTGATAATATAATGCGATAACACTTGAAAGAAAGCCAAGATTCATGACATATCTGGAAAGATAATCACATTAATAAGCTCAATAAAAGTTATCAGAAGGCCCTAATGGATATGGTTGATTAAAGATTAATCGCTCCGGTAGCATTCTTGCAATCTCTTATCTTCCTCAGCCCACAACACTGTTCATAATAGCATTACAGAACAACATCATCATCGCTTCTCTGTAAGTCCACAACTCATAGCACTCCAAAGAAAGTAGTTCGTAGGAAGATTGGCAATGACCATCCTGCGTTGCTCTACTGCTACTGTTTCAGGTGCTATATGAGCTACTGGGTTCAATAGGACTTGTCTCCCAACTGTCACCTCATACACATCGATGCTTTTAAGGGTAGCTTGTCGGCACAGAGAACAAACAGATACTCTGTCTAAACTTATTTTATATTAACTCTCTCCGGTCAATAAAACATCATAGTTTTTTTCTTAAAATTTAAGCGATTCAGTCACTTAAATATATCTGTCATACCCGTAATATAAATTTCATAGACAAGACACAAATCACAGGTGTGACATTCTGTGAGTCTTTTTTATTTTTATTTTTATCATTTTAATTTTAATTGTATTACTATTATTCTAATAAAAATAATTTTAATTTTCATTTTGCAATCATTTATTTTATAAAAATTTAAATTTAAAATGATAAAAATAAAAACTAAATTAATTGGTTTGTGTCACAGGCGTGACACTTAAGTCACACCTGTGACACATTTTCCTTTTTTATTATTTAAATTTTAATTTTTTAAATAAAATTTATAAGATAAAAAATTTAAATTTTAAAAATTGATTCAGGTCAATGGTGGATAACAACATCGAAATTTTGGATGACAACACATTGGGGAATCTGGGACTTTTGGGGGAGATTGTGGTTAGAGACATGATAGAGGATGGTGGTGGTATGGTGTCTGTGTGCTAGTGGTTTTGTGTATTTCATTGATGCGACTTGTTCTTTGTAAAGGTTTTTAACTCTTCTGTTATTTCTTTTTGTAGTTCATCATCAGAAGGTGATGACTGTGGTGATTCATTGAAGGTCTTAACACTTGTAAATTCTTGGGTTGTATTCCATGTACAATATCAATTACTTCCACAAATGTTATTAAATGAATGTAAACTTCAGTGTCATTTGCATGGAAAATAAACCTAGACCTACTTGTAACACCCCACTTCCATCCGACATGTACAAGTTTACCCTTTAGACGAACGTGCATATGCCTGATAGAAATGGCATGCTAACTATCTCACTATCAATATATTGCATGGTGTTATAATTAAAATCATGATTAACATAATGTCTAACTCCAAAATCTCCGCATTTCATTTCACAAACCATAATTTATAATGTATCATGATATCCATTATTTATGTTTATACAATATCAGTCTATCAGAGTCACAACTCTGTCTACAAAATATGCTACATATATGAGGATTTAACAAAAGCTAAGACTACTCCTTCAATCCTAGCTGACCAACCTTTGAGCCATGTTCTTCTATCCAAAAGTTGCACTAAAAACTCTTCTAAGCAGTCTTAAGAGCTAAGTCATATCTCTCTTGAACCTAAAAATGTCAAAATTGCAATTTGGTTAAGTTTTGTGAACTCAGTTGAGTAACCATCCTCGATGGTTCACTCTTGTCATGCAACACACAATTT
>JANZXR010000170.1:32523696-32553881 GCA_027575705.1 Erythroxylum echinodendron | reverse complement strand
CCAATAACGATCGACTAGGGATAGTTTAGAATAGTATTATAATACTTATGGTTTTACTATCAAGTCACATACATGATAACATAAGCCTAATACCATTCATGGAATGTAAATTACATTACATAAACAATATACATGCATATTTAAAAGAATACCTCATAATATATTATTTATAAGTCAGAATGTCAGTACAAAAGTCACATATAACTATTGGCCTAGGCACACTACTAACATCGTAATGAGCAGATCCCGTGAAGCTGGCAGTGAATTCACACTCGTTTCATCCTCGGAAAGCTCGTTTGAAGCTTTGGAACCAGAATCAGTTATTTTTCCCATTTCTTCATTTATTTCCCTTTGACGTTCGACCCGGGACACGTATTAAGGCTTATGTTACATGTTACATATTATAGTGTAATATATATGTATTAAAGTAGAGTTAAAATTTTAAATAAAAAATTGCTTTTAGATTATAAAAATTATTATCGTCAATCCATAAATAGCAAAAATATCTCAATAAAAAATTCTTATATATTTTTATAGAACTTTTCATACATCAGTATACCCTTTTAATGAGAATTTGAAGTTTTTGCTTGTTGTCCTTTCATTATCCACTCTAGTGTTTTGTTTTCTTAAACATTGTATGGCTATAAAAATTTTCATATATACCATTTCCTTACAACAATTAAATGAGGTTTCACCTGGTGAAATAGAAAAAGAGAGAAGAGGGAACATTTTAATGAAAGCGTTTCTATTTCTTACCAAATACAAAATCCTTCACTCAACTTTATTTTATCCACAAATGAAAACATTAAATGATGAATTACTTCTTCACATTTTTAACTACTTTTTTGTGTGATTATTGATAACAAGATGTAATAAAAATTTTCGAATGACATCTCAAGCATCAAGAATCAAAATACTAAAAAATTATATGAAACAAAGATGTTCTATATCAATCTAAAATTTTGACACTTAGTTAAAAATTTTAAAAAATAAATGTATTAAAATTTAAAATCTTTAAAGTTCATTGCATGCAAACTGTAAGTGACATACTTCGTTTATATGAAGTTGGTGTGTTTATTCAATATTGACTACCCGATAGACCTGAATGGTGAATGAGTCCCACTTCATTCCCACATGCTTCCTTTCCAAGTAGGATGTTTATCATCACCCAGTTGAATCTCGCATAAATGTGGGGTCTAGAGAAGTTTGATAGTATGCAACCTTATCCCTACTTAAGCAGAGAGGTTGTTTTCAATAGACCTACATGCATATGTGGCATGAAGATATTACAAAAAAGTAAATAAACATAAAAGATGAAAAAATAGAATAAAGTAATAAGAAAAATTAAAATAAAATAATAACAACTTGAAAAAAAAACCACAATCTTCATTAGAAGATGCAAGTTTTCAAGACAAAGTTTTAAGAAAATAGCAGGACAAATATACCTGATATATTGCAAAGTTCTGCTTATACTTGATACGCTGCAAAGTTCTGCTCACCATTTCTCGAGTTGTGCATGTGATCTTTGCTCAAGGGCCATCCTTGGACTAGAAAATTGATTGTGACAAAGCAAGCACACGCAAGAGGGTGAATTGTGTGTGAATTTAAAAATTTGCAAGTTACTTTCAATTCGTATAAAGACAGGGGTCTGTTAAAATTTTTAAAAAACAGGAGTCTATCAGACGATAGAAACGTGCTAAACGATAGGAGCCTATTAGACGATCAGAGCCTGCTAAATGATAGGAGCCTGTTAAACTATAAATCTTGTTAAAACAATTTAGAATAGAAGGTACCTCTTAAAACTGAAAAAAACCTTTTGCAAGTTGAGAACAGAAGGAGCCTCTTGCAGCGTAAATTTAAAAGTTAAAAGGAGAGAGAGATGATGTAGTTGATTTATACTGGTTTAGCTTATAACCCAAGCCTACGTCTAGTCCCCAAATATCCAACTTGAGTATTTCACTAAAGTCCTAAGTAGTAGTTTGACGAGCCTTTTCAAGCTCATGAGTACATATTTTTTAAAATTCTCCAACCTTCCAAACTAGTAGTATTTAGCTAGCCTCTACAAATTCTCAACAGATAAGCTTTAATGATCTCTCTCAAAAAGAATTTTCACTTGCTAAAGCACAAGAGATTTGACAATGATATCACTTTCAAGAGAATTGATGCTACAGATGTATTTCAAGAGTCTGATCTATTTTCGTAAAAGTAATGACTTTTCCTTAAATAGGCATTTTTTTTCAACTAGCCGTTGCTTCATTTGCATCCTTAGTCAAGTGGATGGATTTAAATCTGAATAACTTTGATGTTATCTTTGCCAAAAATCTTCCAATAATCATGGGGCTAACGTACAACCTTCATGATTAGTAGGATCCTTTCAGATAAACCATTTCTAATAAGGTAAGTTCATAAAGAAGGTTCTTGCAAGAAAGGAAGATTATTTCTTATGATTTTATTTTCTTTTGAGAATTAACATGTTAAAATAAAAGGAAATAACTCCAATGACAGCAAGATTTTTTTGGATATTGTGAAATAAATAAGGTAAGTTCATTAAGAAGGTTCCTATAAGAAAGGAGGCATGTTTCCTATAATTTTATTTCCTTTTGAGAATTAGATCGTTAATTGTACAAAGAAATAAATCCAATTTGACTTTTGAAATATTATTAGGATATCATCAAAATCTTGAGCTAATAGATTGTTGCGCATGTATCTATCATCCCCTTCACCGGAGATTGTGTTTTTCTTTCAAATAAGAGCTCCGTACATAACTCAGAATTCAAAAAGAGGATCTGCACTCAATAATGTAACTTCCTCTATTTTAATAAATGTTTACCCACTACAACTTTTATTATTAAATGTTTATGTACTAAAACAACTTATGAGGAAATTGGAAGAGTGAAATAGTTGACATGGTACATAATTTTGATTTGTTAAGATATATGGTACATATCTTATTATTTGGTTTTGACATTTTTTGATAATTGGACATCCAAGATAATGTTGATGAGTTTAAAATTCAAATCAAAGTGGGATAGAATAAAATCTACTATCTTAGATTTCATTGGTTGATTATAGTTATCTTAAAGGATGAAATTAAAAAGCTATCTTGGATAATTTTTGATAAGATATTATATCAAGATAGAACTCTATCTTATGAAGAGTCCTAAGTGAATCACGTTGATTTTTGGCTAGGTGTGTGTACTACTGTGTGATCTCCTCTGTTTTGGTAGTGTGAATGTTTTTGGGGTGACGTTGTGTACGGTGCAGCTGTTTTTCTTAATTTATGTAATCACGTAACCCACGCTGTGTATATGTGTGCTGCACTTTTCTTAGTGTGTCGTAGGTTGAAGAAGGTTGTCTTGAGTGGTTACTACGTTTTATATTTGGTGACTTTGTCATTAATTGGGCAATTTTGTGTAGCTAGTTTTTCAATTGAAGTCTCACGCAATTTAGGTTT
The DNA here is from genome assembly GCA_027575705.1 of Erythroxylum echinodendron. NCBI lineage: Eukaryota > Viridiplantae > Streptophyta > Magnoliopsida > Malpighiales > Erythroxylaceae > Erythroxylum > Erythroxylum echinodendron. The sequence continues at coordinate 32,550,427 of JANZXR010000170.1, read as the reverse complement.
TGTATGGGGGCTGCACTTTTCTTGGTCGTGCATGGTTAATGGTTTTAGTGTGCAGCTATAATTTTATCATGGCAAGTGCATGATTCAACTGTGTATTTGTCTATTCTTCAATGTCAATTGAGGGTGGATTTTGGAATTTTTACAGCTGGGATTTTAAGTGCAATATCTTGATGTCTTATGAGTTGATTGTATGAAGATTGAACTCCATTTGTTGCAAACTTTTCTATGGATCACATCACCTAGGTTGAATGGTTTTGTGCTTGTTTTCTTTGGTGTGTTGTTGTTGATTGGGTGTTCTTACAGCTGTGATTTCTCTTGATAAAGGTGTAGTGTTTTCTGTCTGTGGTGAGGGATTTTTGGTGCTTTGATGATAGTGATTTTCATACAAAAAACTTTCAGTAGCTTTGGTGTTTTTGCAACCTTTTGTGTATGACGTTTCGATAAAGAAATGTTTGTTGATTTAAGACGTTTTGTCGCTGTTATGCATAGGATTTTCAGTGACGATATTGAAGCCTTATAGCAGATCTTTTGATGGATAACTTCTCATTCTTTCGTTGATGAAGCGGCCGGCATATCTAGGGGAGTTGTTTTCCTATTCTTTCTCAAGTGTCCTTATTTATGTTGAATTTTTGTTTAACAACTTGAGTTATTTATTTAGTGTTCTTTCGTTAAAAGATTGTTGGAAAAAGTCCTCTGTTGAGGTTAATACAAGTCTGTTGTGCTATTGGGTGTGAAATTCTTTCATGGGTTGTGAGAATGAGGGATAGTGTCAAGGGTTAAGTGATATCGGCTTGGTAAAGACTTGTATAAAACTATCATCATTAGTTAAAGAATTAAGCTAGGTGAGGGTCCCGCATATTTAGGCAAGGTGTGTCAAACTGTGTTGTTAAATTTTGGTGTTGATTTATATTTGCGTGTTTAACTTTTTAGTTTTTGATTGTGCTAGAAATGACTGCGGCAAAATCTGAAAGTTTGCGAAACTAATACACCCCTTCAGATTTTTCATGATTTTTATATACTTTGTTGAAATTGACTAATATTATAAAAAATAAGTTGGAGAAACAGTGAACAAATAAACAACATATGAACATGCTATCTTGCAAGCCAGAAGTTCAATTAATTAAGATGTCACATTCAATTAGTAATGCGTTATTATTAATAATACTATTTGTTAGCTCAAAGTTTATATTTAACAATTTTGATGATAACTATTTCAAAATTCATAGGAAAGTTACTTCCTTTCTTGTAGGAACATTCTTAGTAAAATTTCCTTATTAACATCCGGAAGGATCTTAACTTTTTGAACAATTAGCTCCGAAAACTTTTGTTCTAGTAAAGATGATGTTAAAAATCCAAAGTCAACTCAAAATTAAGACGAAGCAATGACTAGTTGAAGAAATTGACTATTTAAAGAAGAGCAACAATAGTTGTGAAGTTACGAACATACACAGACTTTGGAAACATTTGAGCAGCATCTATATTCTTGAGACTCATATAATTCTTGTTGTCCTTTAGAAAGTGAAATCACTCAATCAAAAGAAAATTTTTTATTTGAGAACTTACTTTTGATTTTACATTTTATTTTTTTGTGAGCTTTTATATGTTTGTTATACATTTTAAGTGTGGAAGGTTAGAGAAATTTGAAAAATATGCACTTGTGAGCTTAGAAAGGCTTGTCAAATTTAATACTTGGATTCTTATAGTGAAATACTCAAGTTGGATACTTGAGTACTGGACATAGACTTAGTTGTTAGCCGATCCAGTATAAATATACTGTGTCATTCTTTCTCTCTTCTTAACTTTAAAATTTCCGCATCATAAGTTTGTATTTTCAAGAGGCTCTTTCAGTTTTTGAATAGGCTCTTTTTGTTTCTATAAAACAAGAGGTTCTTTTCGCTTTAATCGTCAACAGACTCCTATCAATTAATATGCTTATTTCTATTTGAGCTCTAGTAGGCTCCTATCTATTGACAGGCCCCTTTCTTTTTGAGTGTGATTAAGATCCTTTCTACTAATGGACTTCTTTCTTATTTTAAATAACTAATATGATCCTTTCTTTTTAAACGTTAACAGGTTTTTTCCGAAGTTTACTAGGACCTTTTCATTTATCAACCCATTTTGTTTAAGAAGGATTTTAAAGATTTAAAATACCTTGCAAACTTTTTACCCACAATTCACCCCCTTTTGCGTGTGTTTGTTTTATCATTATTATTATTAACTTGCTAGAAGATGAAATGGTCTTTGTCGTTTAATAATTCAAAATATAAAAAATAAACAAAACAAAACATTAGTTGATATGTAACATCATTTATAATTAACTAAGATGTCACTCTTAATTAATAATGTATACTAATACTAATAATAATTATTATTATTAAATGAGAATTTAGATTTGTGGGAGAAATCACTAGCAAATAAAACACTTAACAAATGCCACTTTGTCGTTTACTAATTAAAAAAACATTATTTGAGATGTACATTACACCTTTAATTAATAATGCACAATAATAATAATAATAATTAAATGATAATCATTTTTCATATACGAGGGAGACGGTGGTTGACGAAATGTCTACCAAATATTTTATTTGTCTGTGTTAAGTGTGAACAGTTATAAATATAGAGAATTCCCATCGCCAGCTCCTTACATCACTACTATTGCTAATCAATTAGTACTTCAAATTCTCGTAATCCTTTGATCACCGAAATGGTCGATGCTATTATTTCTGCTGTGGTGGAGCATCTAACCTCCATGGTGCTTAGTTTTATAGAAGAAGAGTTAAAGCTGGTGACTCAAGTTAATTATGAAGTTAAGAAACTTGTGAGCAATTTCAAGTCCATTAAGGCCCAACTAGATGATGCTGAGGCACAACAACTGAAGGAGGCTTCAGTTAAGAATTGGCTACTTAATCTCAGAGCTATTTCTTATGACATGGACGATGTGAAAGATGAGTGGAATACTTGGATTCAGACGTCACAACTCTAAAATCAACGCCACTCCTCTGATCCCATTCCTCTCAAGCACAAGGTATTCTATATTTTTTGCCGTATCTGCTTTATTACGCGCAATGTTGGTCTTCGTCATGTAGTCGGTGGCAGAATAAAAGAAATCCATCGAATACTAGATGAAATTTCAATAAGTAAGGCTCAGTATCAACTTAATTCAATGATACGAATAAATGTATCGGATATGTGATCTTCGAGTGATCACTAACTCCAAGAAAATAGATGAGAAGGAATCAACGACAATAAGCCGTTGAAGGCCGGAAATAGACGAGAAAAGTAGAGAAGAATGGGAGATTAGGTTTGAACTTCTTTGATATTATTTTCCATAATGATTTTACGTGAAGCTAATCTTCGCTTAACAACCCTCCGGTTCGGCTATTATGACAAGTGAAAGAACCATAAAGAAAACCCTTGAAGTTACACAATAAAAAATTACGTCGTAAAAATAAATACAGACATAAAACAATTAAAAACAATAAAGATAAATCAAACATAATCAGAGAACTTCTTAAGCTTATGCCTCTCTCGCACACTCCTATGCAAAGGCTGATCCCTCAAGTCTTCATGTGTGTCATCCCCCTCCGGTTGAGGAAGCACCTTGTCCTTAAGGTGGAGGGAAGGATATAGTTCCTTGATACGTGTCACAGGTTCCCATGTCACATCACCACTCGATCCATCAGATCATTGAACTAGTAATTGATCTTCTGGCCTCCCCGATCGCAAAATGGTTCTGGACCCATGAATGGCAACTGACACTGATTGAACACCACCCAAAATTAATTCATCCAGCAGCTGTAGAGATGAAGGCTGCTCACGAGTCCCATGAAATGGTTTAAGAAGAGAAACGTGAAATACAGGGTGCACACGTGCACTGTCTGGCAACTTTAAATGATAGGCGATCTTGCCAACTCTTTCCACGGCCTCAAAAGGCCTATAAAAATGCTGTGCCAACTTATGCTTGCACCGTTTAAAAATAGAGGGTTGACGATAAGGTTGAAGTTTTAACAATACCAAATCGCCCACTGAAAACTCCAAATCACGTCGCCTGCGGTCAGCGACGTCTTTCATACGTTGTTGTGCATGCACCAAGTTCTGACACAGCTGGCGCAAAACCCAATTCCTCTCTTATAAAATATGGTCAATTGCAATCAATGGGTCGTCACTGGCATTGTACGGCAATAGGGAAGATAGAGGACGACCGTATAAGGCCTGAAAGGGCATCATTTTGAGGCCCGAATGAAAGCTGTTGTTGATGGCATATTCTGCCCAAGGCAATAGGACTGTCCACCTTGCTGGGCATGCATGCACAAAGGCCTATAAGTAATGTTCTAATATGCGATTTAACACCTCCGTCTGTCCATCTGTTTGTGGGTGGTAAGCCGTATTGTGTTTCAATTGAGTCCCACTCAAAGCGAAGAGTTCTTTCCAAAAGCGGCATAAGAAAACTGATTCTCTGTCAGATAGTATAGAAGATGGGAACCTGTGGAGTTTAATGACCATGTCAATAAAAAGAACTGCCACCCTATGTGCATCAAAATCCCCCAGCAAAGGCCCAAAGTGAGCATACTTCGTTAATCTATCAACAACGACCAAGATAACAGATGAATCTCACGAAGGGAGTTTCCCTCTGATGAAATCCATAGATAACTCATCCCAAATGTGAGTAGGCAAAGGGATCGGTTGCAGCAAACTCAGAGCTAGTTGGGTAGAAAATTTGGTAGTCTGGCATATCAAACAAGAGGTAACAAAAGAACGGACGTCAGCGCGCATACCAGGCCAATACACCACTAATGCGAGGCCCTGAAAAGTCCTCAATTCACCCGTGTGGCCAGCTGTAAGAATGGAGTGAAATTTAGTTAAAAATAACTGCTTCAAGGTAGAGTGTCAACTCAGGCACAAACGGGTATTATAAAACAACACCCCATTATGAATAGAATATGGCTGCGACAATGCCCCCTTATGATAGGCTTCATGAAGTGCCAATAAATCAGGCTGATTCTTATTCTTGCGTCGCACCAAATCAATTACATCAGGGATGGGATGCGACAAAGTGAAGAACAACTGGCCCACTTGTGCACAATCTTCCTTACACGAAAGAGCGTCCGCTACTGCATTAGTATTGCCAGGTTTATACTCAATTTTAAAACGAAATCCCAAAAGCTTCCGGACGTAAAATTGCTGATCCGGTGTTTGAATCACCTGCTGTAAAAGCTCCCTCAAACTGTGTTGATCGGTACAGATAATGAACTCCCGACTCAACAAATACTGGCGCCATTTCTAAACAGCCTCCACTATCGCATAAGGTTCTTTATGGTAAGTCAAAGCAGTAGCTCGCTGAGGTCCAATTTTCTTGCTAAAGAATGCAAGAGGATGGTCATTTTGAAGCAAGACAACTCCAATGCCTGTTGCTGACGCATCTGTCTCCACCATAAAGATGTCATTGAAATTGGGTAATTATAGAACAGGAGCGTGCACCATGGCTTCTTTTAGTGATTGAAATGCGGCATTGGCATCCTCCGACCAAGCGAAAGTATCCTTTTTCAATAAATTAGTTAAAGGTGACGCAATGTACACATAGCCCTTGATAAACCTCCAGTAGTAACCCGTCAAACCAAGAACCCCCTGAGCTGCTTTAAACTGGTAGGAACAGGCCACTCAACCATAGCGGAGATTTTGGTAGGGTCAGCTAACACGCAGCCCTTTTGAATTATATGGCCCAAATATTCCACCGAATCTTGACTAAAGGAACATTTAGATAATTTAACAAAGAAGCAATGAGCAGCAAGCAATTCCAACACCCTGATTAAATGCTCAATATGACTTTCCAACGTGGGACTATAAATTAATATGTCATTGAAGAAAACAATGACGAAGTGGGGCAAGAATGGAGAAAATAACTGGTTCATACATTCCTGGAACATCGACGGTGCATTAGTGAGACCAAAAGGTATCACTAAAAATTCATAATGGCCTTCGTATGTGCGAAAAGCCGTCTTAGCATTGTCACGGTCGTGCATACGAATCTGATGATAGCCAGATTGTAAATCCAATTTAGAAAACAAGCAAGCCACGCCGAGCTTATCAAAAAGCTCGTCAGTCGTTAGAACGGAAAAATGATTAGGCATCGTGATAGTATTAAGCTCCCTATAGTCCACACAAAAATGGTATGACCCATCCTTTTTTTTAACCAATAGAACAGGCGATGAGAAGGGGCTGCGACTAGGACGAATAATTTCCAGCATTTCATGCACCAATCGTTCAATTTCTCCTTTTTGGAAATGGATGTACCTATACGGTCTCATATGAACTGGTGTCGTACCCAACTTTAAAAATATTCTATGATCATAATCCCTGCGGGGCAGCAATGATGTTGGGGGATTGAAAACCGATTGAAATTGGAGAAAAACTGACGGATATCATCAGATAAATCTAGAGGAAGCTCAAATGACATATATGCTATAGGGGAAGTGTCATGCAACATAAAAAGCTCATAACATTCACAGATTTCCTCAGAAGCTTTCAAAGAATAAAAAGCATTAAGTGAGATGGACTTTAGTGGTTTGGTTCACCACAAAAAAGCACCGTATGACCACCCCATTGAAACTCCACGGTTAATGTAGCATAATCATGCGCAACCCGGCCTAGTAATTAAAGCCACTGAATGCCCAGAGCTATATCATGTCCATGAATAGAAAGTACGAAAAGATCGACAGGAAAGACATACCCTTGAACGGATAAATCCACACCCACACATTAGGTGTCACAAATGAGAGAATCTCCGTTGTCACGTATACACGGGATGGGTCGATCTTTGTCACAGGCAGTGCCAAGCGTTCCACCATACGGGGGTGCACAAAATTATGTGTGCTCCCCCCATCGACAAGCACATCCATGGCCTCCCCCAAAACATACCCATTCATGCAAAGAGATTCTGGAGACAAGGCACCAGCCAAATTATTTAAGCTTGAAATATCTGCCTGGACTGTCAACTGATCGGGTTCCTCCACCACAGGCATGTCTGGCTCATCATCATCAGTCACCAATAATAAAAAACGACCATTACACTTGTGAGTCTTTGACAACTTCTCGGGGAAGTAATGACATAAACCCTTAGAGTCCTTTTTAGCTTTTTCTACCGACGTGATCTTACGAATAGGATGGGTTTGCGCAGCAAGAGACGGCAACAATGGAACTGATGAAGGAGGGACATAAGGTACAACATTTTTTGAAAGTGTCGAACTGTCCCCAGGGAAAAAAGTGGGAGTAGGATGAGTTGTCTGCCATGAAGGTCTTCGACTAGCAAAAGACGAATCAACATGCTTGGCTGCTAGTTCGCGTGACAAAGCAAAGGCAGCGTGTAATGTGGCAGGCCTGTTAATGCGCAGTTCCCTTCGAACAGGGTCATGCAAACCTGATATAAATACAGAGATGAGATATTGTTCAGGTACCCCCGAAACTTTGCTTAATAATCACTCGAATTCGTTCTGGTAGTCCAAGAGGGAACCCTGCTGTTGAAGTTTGGCCAATAACTCGAAGTAGTCTTCATACAACTCCGGGTCAAAACGAAACTTGAATTGATTGATAAATTCAGGCTAAGAACGTAGCAAACCATTCAACTTGAGTCGACGAAACCAGTCAAGGGCAGGGCCCTCGAACATCATAGAGACGACCCCGAGATGCTGATCATTAGGAATGCTATACCAATGAAAATACTCATTAACAGAAAACAACCAACAATTAGGATCCGATCCATCCGTTTTAGGAGTATCAAGTTTCAATTTCAGTCCTGGATTATTGTTGGTAGAAAAAGACGACTCCCCAAACTATCGATGTCGAGAATGGTGAGGGTCCCTATGCACATCATCATCACAAAAAGGCGGAGGTTCAAATAGGAATGACTGAAACGGAGGATCAAGCTTCATCTTATCAAGTCGAGTAGTCATCTGATTAACCGCAGTCTTCAGGGATGTACTTCCTAGTGGATATTTATACGATCCATATCATATTTCCCATCTAATTTGCTCAGATGAGCATCAATTTCAGCAAATTTAGACCCCACTAACTGTTGCAAATCTGCTTTGGTAGCCAGATTATCCCCAGTGAACAGAGAAGCCATGCCCACGTTATCACCACAATATGAAAGCACCTTTGATACGAATAAATGTATCGAATATGTGATCTTTGAGTGATCACTAACTCCAAGAAAATAGATGAGAAGGAATCAACGACAGTAAGTCGTTGACGGCTAGAAATAGACGAGAAAAGTAGAGAAGAATTGGAGATTAGGGTTGAACTTCATTGATATTATTTTCCATAATGATTTTACGTAAAGCTAATCTTCACTTAACAACCCTCCGGTTCGGCTATTACGACAAGGGAAAGAACCGTAAAGAAAACCCTTAAAGTTATACAATAAAAAATTACGTCGTAAAAATAAATACAGACATAAAACAATTAAAAACAATAAAGATAAATCAAACATAATAAGAGAACTTCTTAGGCTTACGACTCTCTCGCACACTCCTACGCAAAGGTTGCTCCCTCAAGTCTTCATATGTATCATTCAACCAATAAATCTGATAAGCATATCGAGAGACACGTGACTACATCTTTCGTTGATACACAAAAGGTAAAAGGTAGAGATGAAGAAAAAGATGAAGTCAAAAGCATGATACTTAAGGCCAAATTAAAGCTCCATATCATCTCCCTCGTGGGGATGGAGGGAATTAGCAAAACAATTTTAGCTAAATTAATTTACAATGATGGCGACATCAAAAATCATTTGAGAAGAAAATATGGATATGTGTTTTGGATTCTTTCGATGAAATGTGCATTGCAAAAGTAATTCTCGAATCTCTTAGGGTTTCTACTGCACATGATTGTAAAGAATTAGATAATGTGTTAAAGGAGATAAATGCAGTTCTCATTGAGAAAAGGTTCTTGCTTGTTTTAGATGATGTATGGAATGAGTCGAAGTAAATGGGAGGAATTGGAGTAATCTCTTACATGTGGTTCACAAGGAAGTACAATCCACAATCTCTTACATGTGGTTCACAAGGAAGTACAATTCTAATAACGACACGTAATGAAAGGGTTGTTATAATCATGAGGTGTAATCATGATAGTATAAACAAGGTAGGACTTTTGACTTCAAAAGAATGTTGGTCAATAATTAATCAAATTACTCTTGTGCAAGGTGATCGTCATTGGTAGGAGAATTGTTGAAAAGTGTAAAGGTTTGCCTCTTGCTGCTCCACTATAGGAGGACTTTTGTGCTTTAAAAAATCTGAAAAAGAACGGTTGAGAATCTTGGAGAAAAAAGAACGGAAGGTAATGATGTTTTGGATCTTCTAAGTCTTAGTTATTATGATTTGCCATTGTCACTAAAGCAATGTTTTAAATATTGTGCAATCTTTCCAAAAGATTCTAAGATTAAAAAGAGAAGATTAATTGAAATGTGGATAGCTCAAGGTTATTTAAGAGGGAAAAGAAGAAGATTTGGAGATAGCTGGTAAGACTTATTTTGATAATTTGATTGCACGTTCTTTGCTCCAAATTTCATCTGATGACTATGATTATTATATATTGCATGACATGGTGAATGATTTAGCCCAAACATTGGAAAAAGATGAGTGCTTGATGATACAAGTCCTAAATGATATAGAGTTCGATATAAACTCTTTACATGCATATGCAAATACTCTCATTGACTTTGGTGATCGAAAATGATGATCCATTCCCCATATATATCTATGATCTCACTAAATTATGCAGTTTGATCGTTAAATTCCTTAGGTATGAATCATCACTAACTGTTGTTGAACTTGAGAGTCTATTTGATCATTTGGCTTATCTAAGAACTTTTGACCTTAGCATCTGTAACATTGAAAAAGTTACTTCTTCAATAAGTAGATTAGTTCATCTCAGGTGGCTTGATTTGTCTAACAATAAAGACCTAAAGAAGTTGCCTGAGACTTTGTGTGAGTGTTATAATTTGCAGACACTGATTCTTGAGAGCTACAGCGTTTTGGTAGAATTGCCTCAAGGGATTGAAAAACTAATCAAAACTTGATATATTTGAATATTAAGGATTGTTATGAGATAAAATATCTTCCTAAAAGAGTAGGAAATCTCTGAAATCTCAAAAAGTTAAATGATTTCATTGTAGGAGTGTATGAGAATGAAACATCTTGTATTGTTGAAATAGAGAAGTTGAAAAATCTTAGAGGAAGTTTGACGATAAGAGGGTTGGGAAAGGTGAGAAAGCCAGAAGAGGCCAGAAAAACACAACTTAATAAGAAAAAAAATGTCACCAATTTCAATTTGAGTTTTGATGGGGATCATAAGGAAGAAGATGAGGAAGAGATACTTAAAGCTTTAGAGCCACCTTTGGATTTGAAAATATTAAGCATAAAAGAGTATAAAGGCAAGACATTCCCAATTTGGATGATGAAGCTAAATAAACTCAGAGTACTTAAGCTTTAGAACTACTTCCATTGTGAGGAATTACCTCCATTGGGTAAGTTGCCATGCCTTAAAAAGCTATACTTACAAAATATGGGAGTGAAAAAAGAGTGGGTGTTGAATTTATCGGAAAAGAAAAAGGAAACGATCCATTAACATCCTTCGTATCATTTCCAAAATTGAAAGCACTTGAATTTTGGATTTTTTGGGAATGGGAAGAGTGGGATGACAATGATGTGTGGTTGATGGAGAGAATTACAGTTATGCCATCTCTTCAAGAACTCACTATCTATTGCTGCCCAAAGTTGAAGACATTCCATATCATTTACTATCATCAACAATCACTAGACTCTAATTATTGAATATAAAGTACAATGATATATGAAAAACCGTATAAGTGGTTGTTTCGTAAACTTTTAGATCTGTTTCTGGCAAACATAAATAACAGAAAATTTAAGAGCTTCAAATTAAGCGATATCGAAATTTATTAATGTAGTTCAGTACACCTTGCCTATGTCTGCAGGGCTTTTACTCAACTTAATCAATTTCACGAAAGTGCAATAGATTTAGATAAGGTCTCATTGAGCCAACACCACTCAATCCTTGTAACTATCTCTCAACCTCACTTTCTGTGAAAGATTTTCACACCCAATAACACAACCGACTCTTGTTAACCTCGATAGAGGATTTTTCTAAACAACTTTTAATCGAAGACAATTAAAAAACTAACTCAAGTGATCAATCAACTAAGAACAGAACAATAATACACTTGAGATAAAAAAGAAGAACAGCTTCCCAAAATAGATTTGAAAGTTGTCTACACACTAAACAGATTCACGGTAGTAGCACACGCAACTATTAATCCTTGGCAGAACACCCACGCACCACATTTAATGTCCCAGCAGTGAGTCACAATGAAAAATCAACACTCAGCTAAGACAAATAGTTAATCAACACTTATAGCAACCAATCAGCCAAGTTTTTCAACATGTACTAATCTATAGAACAACCAATTAATGTATAACTTTATGAGAGAATTCAATGCTTTAAACCTAGATGTACGCTCCACAAAAAAAAACACACTCACGTTTAGCAATTTTTCACATGAAAACCTTTAACACCATTCATCCAGAATTCTAGTCGTGCACCACCAACAGAGAACACACACGACACAAGACAAATGCGTTGCACCTACAAATCAAAATAGTCGTATGTCATTAACACAGCCGTAATCACTTCAGCTATTTTTCATATAAAAAAAAGCAATTGACGAACCCACCAAAGAGCACAAAAGATAGCCATCAGTTAACACATCAAAATCCCACACCACCAAGACCAATGTCCATCCAAAAACTCTTAGGGCCTGTTTGGTTAGATGTTAATTAATAGAATAGAATGGAACGGAATGGAACGGTTTATAATTGAATGGAATGTAATATAGTGAAAAGTTGTTTGGGAGAGATATAAGGGTTCAGAATGTAATATAGTGAAATGTTGTTTGGAAGATTGACGGAATGGAATAGAATGTAATGTATAATAAATGACTATTATACCCCTAATATTAAAATGGTTGTTACAGGAGGTTTAACGCTATGAGTTTAAAATAAAAATCATATCCAATTAAAAAGTAACTGTTCAAGTCACAGCCGTGATAAATAATTTTTGTATATTTTCTATTTTAAAATAATAAAAGTTTTATTATTTTATTATTAATTATATACAATTTATTGATAATTATATAAATATATTATTAATAATTACTCAATAAATTTTGTTTTATTAAATTTTATTTTATTCTATTATATGTGATTTATATTTAAAAATAATTTATTTATATTTTTATTTATATAGAAATATATACAAACAATTAAAGAATAATTTTATATATTTTCTATTTTTCATTAATAAAAATTTTATTTATTTTTTATTTTATTATTAATTATATACAATTTATTATTAATAATATAAAAATATTATTATTAGGGTAAGGAGAAATGATATAAAAATATTATTAATTAGATACAATTTTTGTGGATCATAATAAATGAGTCTGGGGAAAAAGGAACTAAGATTAGAAGAAATAATTAGTATTAAGAAAAATTATTGAGGGTACATTAGGTAGTATGTATTTATTACTTTACGTTCCATCCTAAACCCTCCGAATCGAAGGTTTCTTATTTTCACTGTTTAGAATGGAATGGAACGTAATATGAAACCCTTTGCTTCCGTCCCATTCCATTCTATTCTCTTATAAAACCCTCAACCAAATAATGGAAGCGTGTTACGTTCTATCTCATTTTATTACTAACCCTTCAACCAAACAAGGTCTTAGCGATACTTCAGAAATTCCAGCGGTACCCCTCAACACTCACACACATGATCACCACAATACATATGAAGATAGACTCCAATTCAGTATATAAATCTTTCACAACTATAACTGTGGCTTTTTGAATCCAAGTCAAACAATAATAATTTCTTATATATCCAATTAATAAATAAAATGTCAAAATTAAATAAAAAGATATATACTATATGTCTTAACAATATCCTTTAACAACAAATCCGAAAGTACAAACTTTCTCACATACCTCATCTCGAAATTATATCATAAGGTACTTGATTTTTTATCTCATAATTAACTATCTTTTAATTATATTTTATTTATGTTTTCTTTTGTATTAACTCTTCTTATAAAAAATATATTTAAGACATGATTTACATATGTAATTACTTAATATTTTTTGAAAATGATCAAAATCTACTATTATAATAAAATAACTAAATATTCAAATGTTATTTTAAACAAGAATTTTAATATTTTTATAATTTAAGCATTATTAATCTTCCAATTATTTGTTGATATGCGTGTCAAGTAACTGGAAGAGTTGGCATGGTATTAGCAAGCGCCTAACAACATTGTAAGTTTTTTTTTGAAAATTTAAAGTGGTATTATATAGCTATAGTGTTAAAACTATATACAATCCTTTACAAAGATAACAAAAGAAACGGACCCAACTCAATTACACTTCTAAAGAACAAAACAGAAACGGACCCAACTCAATCAATGAAGTAGGACTTCATTGATTAAATCCTCCAAACACTTCTAAGTTCAGGGCTAAAGGTATTTTGCTTCCCTTTTTCCACCATAACTTCTCTAATAAAGTTAACTAATGACTCTGCAAGTGCATATTTAGATTGTTCTTCATGGGAATATATTCTTCGATTTCTCTCCCGCCACAGGAAATAAATCATCATCTGAAAGGAAGTCTTTATAAGTAGGATATTTGGCTGGTCGACCTTGGTCAGCTGTGAGATATCATCTATTACCTCATACCACTAAAAGTAGAATCGCGGTAACCGTAACATGTTGAGAAGTCTACTCCATACCGCTTTTGTATAAGTGCATTCAAAGAATAAATGATCCCGATTCTCATTAACTAGTTTACAAAGCACACAAAGAGGGTCATAGCTCCCAAACCATCTATATTTTGTATTAAGCCTATTTTTGATAGCTAACCACAAAAAGATGGATGGTTTGGGACTTAATACCTGTGTCCATACAAGCTCTGCCTATGGCACTACCGTCAAGAACTCCTCTTCAATTTTATGTGCTGATTTGTTGGTGAACTTGCCACTGGAATGGGCTATCCATACGACTACATCAGCTCTACTACTCAGCGATAATCCATCAAGATAGGAAGCAAGCACATGGCAATAACGTACATTGGTCATTCCATCCCATTCCCAAAAAATCCAGCAAAGTGTAGCTTCCATGGGGATCCGATTGCGGAGTGGGATCAAATCAGCTCGGTCCCATAGGGGGCTGAATTGGGACCAATTATCAAACCAAAACCTGACCTCTTCACCATTAACCACTCTGACCTTCATACGAGGGAACATCATCAGCCTTAATTGCAACAAACTCTTGAACATCCAAGATTGTTCTCGATGGGTTTGAATTTGCCAAAAGCATTGCCCACGCAAATGGTAGGTGTGTAACCACTTCATCCACAAATCTTTCTTTGTTCTCAAACAGTCTCCAAATTCTCTTCATTAACAGCACCCTTGTCATTTGAGTTATGGATATGATGCCAAGCCCTCCAAATTTTTTCGAGATAGTGATGTCATTCCATTAAACCTTGGCTCCCTTACTATTGTCATGTGTCCTGTTCCATAAAAAGGATTTCAAGATCTGCTCCATTTCCTTTATTACCTTCTTTGGAAGTACCATATACGCCACCCAGTGAATATGCATGCTATTCAATACTGCCACTATGAGAGTAACCCTCGCTGTAAGTGATAAATATCAGTTTTTCCAAGCACAAATTTTTGTTTTCAGTTTCTCCAACAATGGCAGAAAATCAGAAAATCGAGGCTTACCTGAAGTAATAGGAACCCCTAAGTACCGAAATGGAGTATCTTGAAGAGAGCACCCCACCATCTCTGCTACCCATTCAGGATTTTGTACATCAAGCGACACAAACACCCCACTTTTCCTCAAATTTAGGTCCATCCCAAACCACTATGAGAAAGTAACCAGCCCATTCATTAGGATCGATACAACCTGCAGTTCAACCCTGCTTAAAAGAATGACATCATCCGCATATAATAATGAGACAACTTGAGCTCCTTACACCTATGATGATACCTGAACATTCCGTTACATTCTACTAGCTGTGTGAGTAAGCGAGATAACCCCTCCATCGTTAAAGTGAATATGTAAGGGGAAAGATGGTCCCCTTCCCTAATCCCTCTAGTAAGAGTGAAAGGCTGTGTAGGGCTACCGTTGACTAGAACACTCATTGAGGTCGTCTGAATGCATTGTAGTAACCACATCTGGAATCGCCTAGGTATCCCAATAGCTTCCAAACAATCACGTAAAAAACCCCACCATGTCATAGGCTTTGAATAAATCGATCTTCATAACATAGCTTTTGATTTGTTTCCCTATATGATATTCCCCCATCAATTCTTGTAAGAGCAGAATATTATCCCCGATATTCCGAGAAGTTAGAAAAGCTCCTTGTGACTTCGAAACCACCAGAGCCAATACCCTTTTTAGCCGATCAGCCAATAAACTGGCAATGAACTTCTATACCGTCGAGCAGCATGAAATAGGTCGATAATATGAGATCCGGTCTGGTTGAGGCTTCTTTGGGATAAGACAATCAAAAGTGTGATTAATCTCCTTCAACAACGATCCAGTAGCAAAAAATTCAAGAACCGCCTTCGTGGCTAGAGCACCCGTAATGTCCCAAGTCTGTTGAAAAAATCCCGTCAGGAATCCATCAGGGCCTGGTGCTTTCGAGCTGTAGAACCGGAATACCACCTCTTTAACTTACTGAGGTGTGAAAGGAGTCATTAGCATCTCAAGAGATTCGGTACTAGGGCTATAAGTCAACACATTCTACACTCTAAAACCCCTTCAATGTCCTTCCGGGCTGCGCATTAAATTCATGAAGAAGTCTCGAATATGAGCTACCAATTCCGGATGAGTACGGTACATGTGACCTACCTCATCTCTCAACTCAGTTATAGTATTTCGGTTCCTCCGATCGAGTACTGAGGCGTGGAAAAATCTGGTATTGATGTCCCCTTCGTTAGGCCATGTTTGCCGAGCTTTTTGCTTTAAGATGTCCTTTTGTAACTGTACTGCCTCCACATTTTTCCTTGCTTTAGTCTTTTCCTATGTATTATTGCCATTTACCCTCTTCTCAAAAGTTGGTTTCTCTTATTCATTTAGTTGCAGTATTAACTACAAGGAGCTATTTAAATCTATAATTTGTTTTCAGTTCTTCGAAATGTCCGAAGAAGAAGATGATGAATAGTGATTCCCCAATTTTCCAAGTGCTAGAAGAAGAAAAAGACTGAAAGATGACATTTGCAGAGAATTCATGTTCAATGATAAAATAAAAGCTTTGTTAGAACTTATGAATTGTAGGGTTAGAGAGATTGAAACTTTGATGATGTTTGAGAATTTGTTTGAGTAAAATTGGATTGGGTTAGGTTCTATTTTGTCATTAGTCCATTTTAAGAAACTTAGGGATGATAATGGATCAGCCTATGGGACGATCTCATTAATTTTTTTAAAAATATTTAAAAAAATAAATATGTAAAACGTCTTTTTTTTTAATTGAGATCGGTTAGGATTACACAGACCTGACCCGATTGTTCTAAGCAAAATGATATTACAAAAATTAGGTCTCAGACTGGTATGTGCCTGATTTAGCCCATGAGCCGACTTAATAAAAACACCTAAATTATGGCCCATAGGTCAGCTCATTGTCATCCTTAAAGTAGATCTTAAAGGGCTTTGAAAGAGAAAAGGACATGATTTTTTATTTAAAAATTATATAAAAATTAAATAATTATTAACTTAAATTAATAACATATTTGAAAATAAATAGAAAGTTTCAAAGTCTAAGTTGCAATGTGTTGGTAAGCTTCTATTTCGTTGGAGATATGTTTAGAAAGAGAGCCATCTTACATCAGCATCAAGGTAGATTCTAATTAAGGGAATGAAAATTGTTAATATTTTGTGGATTTTTATTTTAATTAATAATTCTTTTAATATGCAAAATTTAATGACTTTGAATTGGACAAAAATTATAAGAATGAAATATTCTAATTATAATAATTCTTAATGGACTTCTAAAATATGTTTTAAACTTGACTAAAAAGATAAGACTCATGATATAAAAGTCTTATATATTTTGATAAATAAAATTATCTTAAAGAAATTTATGTTTTAATTAAAATTAAGAATGAAAAATTAATTAAAACTAATAATAAAATAAACGGCAAGATATATTGAAATATATATAAAATATCAAATATATTGTAACATATGTAGATCTTGATTAATAATAATTTAATTGTGTTAAATGGTCATTTTAAAGTTTTATTATTTAAAATTTTTATAAATAAATAAAACATAACTGATACAATTTTTTTAATTATTTAAAAATATAAATTAGCAAGATTTAAACAATAAATGTTATAAAATGCCTAAAAATATTTGAATATGAGATAATAATATTAAATTTGATTTATATTGATATTACATATACATGAGAATACATTCTAAAAAATGTTAAGACGTTCAAATTAATTTTGTAAGAAATTAATTACAGTAATTAGAGGGGGATTTAGTCTAAACTTATTATTAAACATGCTTAATATTATTATTCCATTTATTGAACTAACCTTTACATCAACTTATATAACCAATCAACAACATTATTGTGTTTGGGCCATAAGTATAGAGTGTGAAGGTAGAGCATGAAGGCAGCCACATTTGACTCCCCCTTAGAAAACCGTGTTTCAATTGTTTCTTCGGCCTAATCCCCCCAAGTCCTAACTACTGTACGCCCCAAATACTGCCCATCTTCGCATTCCACAGGCACAGGTGTACATTGATAAAGCAAGCACACTCTAAATTGTGTGTGAATTTGAAAATTTTTGCAAGTTATTATCAATTGGAATAAATGATAGGTGGCTATTAAAATTTTAAATAAAAGGTGCTTCTTGGAATTTGAAAATAACAGTAGCTATAATGCGAAAATTTAAAAGTTAAGAGAAGAGAAAGAATAATACAACCAATTTATATTAGTTTGGCGTGTAATCAAGTCTACGTCCAGTCCTCAACTATCTAACTTAAATATTTCACTAAAAATCTTCAAGTAGTAATTTGACAAGTCTCTTCAAACTTACAAGTATATCTTTTTTAAGATTCTTAAACCTTCCACACTAGTAATATTTAACTAGCCTCTACAAGCTCTCAATAAATGAAAGTAAAATTTGCTCAATATGAGCTTCAATAAATATTTATTTGTATCTCTTGATAGCGTGTTTTCCCTTCAACTAGTCGTTCCTTTAATTTTATCATAGACTAACTAAATGAATCAGTTTTGAATATGTTGAAACGTCTTCCTCACTATATTTAACAAAATCTTCAAATATTTGATTATTTGGATAATCTTTTGACTGTGTCTCGAAGCTAACTGTGGGATTAGGTGAATAGCAAGATCCTTCGTCCGTACAAAAATGATAGGAACTTTTCCATTCCATATTTTGTGGAACCATATCTGATTTGAATGAGTTGTTACATTGATTCCCGTAAAGAAGGAATTGTTAGACATTTTTCATTAAACAGATAACTAAATTATATAACCTCTTTATATATCCTTATTTTTCTGAATAAATGAGATAATCTAGCTAAATAAATTTGAATTTTAAGATGTAACTAAATATTATTGATTGTAATTGACAAAATTACTTGTTAGATATATTACTATTTTATTTTATTTTGGCATATTTCTTTGAATTGGCATATTTTGTGTTATTTTGGATTTAAAAATCTAGTTAGATAATATTTTAGATAGAATAGAATTCTATCCTGAATAGATATATATTTGATAATGGTTATTGAAGAAAATTCTATTTTGAATAGAAGGGCATAGTTGCAAGTCCTTGGATGAGTTCTGCGTAAAATTGTGGCTGAAAAATTAAGGGCATTATGGTAAAGTTCTGGATGAATTAATGGTTTCTGGGAAGTTACAAAGGCTGTAGGTTTTAAAACATACGTGACCTACGTTTTTCTTGATGATTATATGCACAGTGTGTGAGAAGTGATTGGTGAGGGAATAAAAATCTGGAACCGATTGATGTGTGTGGTGCATAAGTCACTTAGTGGAAGTGTTGGAAGTATTTGCTCATAGCTCATCTGATGCGCGAGCGTAGGTGAAACGCTGGTGTGGTATTGATTGATGGGTTGTGAGTGTAGATGTGGGTTGTGTTGATATCTCATATTGGGGGCTGTATGTCTATGTTTTCTGCGCCATTTTTGGTCAATCGTGTGGTAGTTGATCAAGTTAGAAAATTATCTTTGTGGAGTGGCTCACGTGTAGGAACAATTTTCAGATCTATTTCGGAGGAATTGAACCGATAGGAAAGTTGTCTTCTTTTCTCTCTCAAGTGTCTTTTATTTATGTTGAATTTTATTTATTCACTTGAGTGAGTTATTTGTTTAGTATTCTTTAGTTATAAGATTGTTGAGAAAAATCCTCTGTCAAGGTTAATATGAGTTGATCGTGTTAATAGGTGTGAAATTCTTTCACGAGAAGTGAGGTTGAGAGATAGTGTCAAGGGTTGAGTAGTGTTGACTCAGTAAAGTCTTGGGTAAAACTATTGTACTTCGTTGAAAGTGATTAAGCTGAGTAAAGGCCCCGCAGACGTAAGCAAAGTATGCTGAACTACGTTACCAAAGTTTTGGTATTTTTATCATTTTGATTTTGCTTGTTTTTATTTTGTTAGTGCCAAAGAAGTTTGTGGAAAGTTTGCAAAACAATTAACCCCCTCCGGTTTTTCATCATTAATTTAAAAACCTTGAGCTAACACATATATGCCAGAACCAGTGAGTCTCCGTTGTTAATTGTTGGATACGTGCATGAAAAACTGGAAGACGGGGTCTGTTATGTTTGCTCTACATCAAACCTCAAAAGGGTCACCACCTTTAATTCTAAATTCAACAAATTTTGCCTTTCATGGACGGTTACTCGTACTGAAGTTGATGGGTTCGCTGTGATTCAATGTATGCCTGTGTTAGGGTGTTTTTTGCACATATGGAGCTTTTGAGATTACGACTTTGATGGGTAGGAGGTGATCTCCCTGTTTCCTCTGCTTTTGTTGTTTTCTTTAAATGTTTGGATTTGGTGAAGATGGGAATTTGTTGGTTTTTCCTTCCGCCGTTTGATTGTTGATGCTTTTGTTACGTGCCATTGCTCTCCAGTTTGTAGCCATATGCTCTCATATAATCCTCTTTCATGTTCCTCACTCTATCTGGGTAGCAGTGAGCATATAACTCGATTACAAAAATAGTGAAGGAATTTACTTTTACTGTAGTGTAAGCCGGAACTGAAGTCCGATTTACAAGTACGATTCAAATCTTGAGAGTCTTCCTTCTAAGTGTGCACATTACTTGCTTTAAAGCCCAAAGCAAGTTGTCATCTCTCACTAGTAAAACACGATTCTTTGCATCTTTATTGAAAAACCGAAAGGATAGTAGTTTCATAAATTTTCCAATTTTACTGTAGACGTCTCAAATACAAACAAAAACAAAAGCAATTAAAAGCAAAATAATAAAAAGCATCAGAAATTTGGTAACGCAGTTCGGCAAATATTGCCTATGTCTACGGAGCCCTCACTTACCTTAATACTTTCACGAAAGTACAATAGATTTACCTAATGCTTTATTAAGCTGACACTACTCAACCCTTGACACTATCTCTCAACCTCACTTTCCGTGAAAATATTTCACATCCAATAGTATGATTACTTCGTACTAACCTTAACAGAAGATTTACACATACTGTTTAATAATAAAGACAATTAAGTGAACAACTCAAGTGATTAAAATATCTAGAAACAAAAACGAAATACTTGAGACAGAGAGAAACAACTTTCCGACAAATTCAACTCTTTCCAAGACCGATCTAAAAGTTGTTCCCCAATTAAATTGCTGTAGTTAGCTATTAGGATTTGTCTGCCTTACTTTCAACCATGAATCATCAAGAGCGACAACATATACAGCAGAATATTGACGTTGAAGAAATGTTCAGAGTAACCAGAAAAACATCAACGATAACAGCCCCAAGGTAAAAATACAGCATCCACTCAAGATGATCTCTTCTTTTCGCAACCAATAATAGTAACTCACCCATCTGAAAAATTCCAGCAGCAAACCTTAACTCTCACACACATAAAACACCACAATCGTGACGTATACACACTCCAACTTAGTTCTATCTCACTTGAACCATTATCCCAAAAATCCAGCAGTGCTCCACTCTACATCACCCACGTAATGCATCATACTTCTTGTCAATATACACATTAATTAAGGATAGGATTCTATCACAATTAGAATATTATCATCAATAACTTTTTGAATCCAAGTCATTATCTAATTAATATCTTATATGTCAAATTAATAAATAATATGTCAAAACTAAATAATAAGATATATTCCATATATCTTAACATTTATTAATTCAAATGTATTATTCTGTGAGTTAAGATTAAAAGGTTATAACTAATCTTAGAGACTTGTTGATAATCCATTTTTAAATTACAAATGGTTAATTTTCTAAATAGTTTATCTAAAATATATATTTTATAGTTGTTGCATATATACAAAAATTTACTCATTGCACACTAAAAAATTTAAAAAAAATATTGATCCTAATGTTATTAACAAAATTTGGTTTCATGCTGTTTATATTGAGTGTTAGTCATGAAATTGAATGGCTTTTATATTTGAGATTGTGTTTTTTAAAAACCAAGTATTATTATTGTTATTCAAAATAATTTGTTTTCACAAATAAATAATACATATAATATTAAATTGATTTTATAAAATTATCAATATTTCTTAATTTGTCCAAATTATTATAATTTAAATCAAGCATAAAGTTTGAATTTATTTAATTTTTCTATAAAGTATCAATATTCTATCCTACAAGTTCCTTACCATTAGAGATTAGAATTTCATAAGGATAATTGTAGTTAAAATCTCAAGCCTTCTACCTGCTTGATCCTTAGAGATCTGAACTGGCCAACTATCCTCACTTAATTTTATATATAACAGTATTTATAGTCCAAAACTTTGTGATAAACTTACCGGACAACTTTAGTCTATTCTTTACTCCGAGCAAGAGTAATCAGTTAGGCGTGGAATAATAACAAGCTGTAAAGTAACAGTTGGATTTTATTTTAGCTTAATGGTAATCTTGGAATATCTATATCAATTACATGATGATCAGTTCGATTTTCAAATTATTATACTCAATATTACTTAAATTATCTTAATAGTTTATGATATATAAACAATAATTAAGACAACACTGATCAGCCATTATTGAAATCATGATCCTAACATTTTGACATATGTATCTTCTCTCTGTCGGTGGTTTTGCTTGCTTGGAAGATTTTACTAAGAAAACTTTGTTACCACATCATGCAGCTGGTTGTCCTTACACTTTATGCGTACAATTATGGCAAGCTTTACTTACTTGTCGTTAAGTGGCTTGGAGGGTTCTACAATCAAGATAGCAAAGAGTAGGGGGAATAATCCGTTGAAATCAGCCACATGGCTTCCCAGTCCCTTCTTCAGATTGGTCTTTTGATGACTTTTTCTTACTTGTCGTTAAGTGAAGGTAGCAAAGAGTAGGGGGAATAATCCGTTGGAATCAGCCACATGGCTTCCCAGTCCCTTCTTCAGATTGGTGTTTTGATGACCTTTACTTACTTGTCGTTAAGTGGCTTGGAGGGTCTGTAATCAAGGTAGCAAGGAGTAGGGGGAATAATCCGTTGAAATCAGCCACATGGCTTCCCAGTCCCTTCTTCAGATGGGTCTTTTGATGACCTTACCCATGATTAAGGAAGTGAGAACAGATCTTCTATCCCTACTCTGCTTCCTGTTCCAAGCCATCTTATTTATCTAATTTTTATGAATCTCATTTATGGAATAGACCCTCCTCTGCTTCGTATTTTCAAGCCATCTTATTTATCCAATTTTTATGAATCTCTTCTATCAAATAAACGGATTTTCATATATCACAAGATCCTTAAGGAAATTGGACTAAAGAGAGGATTCCAAAAAACAATAGGTCACATAATCATCATGCAGTTTCAGCTTTTTGCTCTCTTTTTTACGTTTTCCCCAAAGACAAGAGCTCACAATTTTGGACGAACCATCTTGCACGGTGGTACAAAATACAGAGCCATTGGGCGTGGTTTTGTGGCCCGGCGTGATAAATCACAAGACACAAAATGAGGTACAGAGCCATTGGGCGTTGTTTTGTGGTCCGGCGTGATAAGAAATTTTGTGTCATATAGTGTCTTGTGCATTTTGCAGAGACCGATAGGATGTACTCACGGACCACCTCATTTTGTGTCATATTGTTGCAAACGCAAACGAAGAAGAAGAAGGTGACAGAGAAGACTTCACTAGCTGTTAGAGTTAATTACGAAACGCTGAGTTTTAAATAATGTCCACCATTGTTAACATACGACCTAAACTACGATACCGTATACCAGAAGTATTTAAGTTGTGTTGTAATGGATATATGGATATGTGATAACTGAATGAGATTTTATTCTTCCTTTCTCTATCTCACGTAATTCTTAAGACGGCAACAGAAGACTGGGAAGAATCATTTTTATTGTTAATTGATTTTTTTTAGACTGTCACATTTACATAGTGAATACAATCTGCTATCTATGGTAATGTATTAATTACAGAATATTGCGTATTAAAGTTAACGTTTATCCTCTAATCACTCCATTCTGCATCAATCTCTCCTGATTGTTCTCACACTCCCCCTCAAGTTGAGTAGTGGGATCTCCAATACCCAACTTGCACAATATCTGGTGAAAAACTTTTCCGGTGACTGCCTTTGTTAATATGTCCGCCAACTAATCTTCGGCCCTGACAAACAGGAATTCAACAACTCCCCCGTCCAGTTTTTCTTTGATAAAGTGCCGATCAATCTCTCCTGATTGTTCTCACAGTAATTCTGTTTATCTCTTCTTCCTTTCTAAATGCTTCCCGAATTCATTCTATACTCCATATCTGGTGCGTGAATTCTTCCAAATTAGTTAATTTTACAACAAATTGGTATCAGAGCAGTCTGCCATGGTTGAAGGTACAAGAAATGTAGAACTACGTAAGATGGAGGATAATTTCAAAAGGGTGATGGAGAGAATGTTTTCAGAAATGAATAACAGAACGGAAAAGGTAGAAAAAGAAATGAAGGAACTGAGAAACATGATGATACAAACACTACAGAAAATAGGAGGAGATGTTCGATCAATAGACCCGATGTCTTAGAGTAGCTCGGAGAGGTTGACGGAAGAAGAAAGAGTAATGCCGGTGAGAATGAATTGAATCGAATTTCCATTATTCGATAGTGAGAATGTCAAATTATGGATCCACTGTTGCGAACAATACTTTTCTCTAGATCAAACGCCAAAAGGAACGAAGGTGAAAGTTGCTATCTTGCATATGGACGAGCGGGCGTAAGAATGGTATAGATTATACGTCAGAAATCATAACAAGATGGAAATAATCGACCGGAATGAATTCACCAAAGCATTTAAACAACGATTTGATGCAGAAATCTTCGATGACCCCCTAGGAGATTTTAAGGATTTAAAGCAGGAGGGAACAATCTTGTAGTATTGTGCCTTGTTTGATCACCATTCTAATCGGTTGTCGTTACCAGAACAGTATTTAGTCGGGTTCTTCATTAAGGGACTTCGGCCAGAAATAAGGGTGATGGACTTGCCTAATATTGGCCAACCTTCCTCTCATTCTCATGCCTATAAATAGGCAGGAGATGTAAGGAGAGTTGCATATAGGCAGTATACAAAAATTAAGAAAGGTGTGAGGAGACAGAGAGAACAAAGAGAGAGAGAGAGACAAAAATATTTTGTGTATTTTTGTGAGTGTAGTTTTCTCCTTGTAATTCTCCAATTTTTCAGTAGTAAAATTCTTCTATCCTTGCCCGTGGTTTTTACCCTAATTTAGGAGTTTTTCACGTAAAATTTGTGTGTTCATTACTATTCATTTCAGTCCGATTTAGCTGCGAATCTGCTCTAATCCGGTCAATATTCACAACAAGTGGTATCAGAGCCAAGGTGTGTTTTTCTTGAAAATTCGGAGTATGCTCTGTGGTCGCAGTTTTGACTGATCTTCCACATCAGAAAAGATTTTCTTGGAAAAGGTTCATTTGGTGCGGTGGAGCTTTGGTGTGGTAGTGTGGAAGTGCATGTCTAGGAAAGTTCTGGCTAAGGAAAGACTTGGTACTTAAGTGTGTCCGTTTGTGACCCACCTCTCTTTTCTGGGAACTTACCTGGTGTACTATTCACACATACGGTACTATTCACATATACGGGGTATTGTTCATACATACGGGGTACTGTTTACGTGAAATAGTGGGAGCTAAATTCTGTTCGTGATAGAAGCAATGGCAGCAAAATTTGAGATTGAAAAGTTTAATGGGAGTAATTTCTCATTGTGGAAGCTCAAGATGAAAGCTATCTTGAGAAAAGATAATTGTCTGGCAGCCATTAATGAACGGTCAGCTGAAGTCACAGATGAAAAGTGGAATGAGATGGATGAGAATGCTATTGCAAATCTTCATCTGGCACTAGCAGATAGAGTGTTGTCAAGCATAAAGGAGAAGAAGACAGCAAAAGAAATTTGGGATCACCTCAAAAAATTGTACGAGGCCAAATCACTCCACAACAAAATTTTTCTGAAAAGGAAACTATACACTTTACTTATGGTGGAATCCACTTCGGTGACGGAGCACTTAAACACTTTAAATACTCTATTTTTCCAACTCACATCATTGGGGCACACAATAGAGCTAAGTGAACGTGCAGAACTTCTACTCCAAAGTCTACCAGATTCGTATGATCAACTTGTCATCAATCTAGCAAACAACACAGACACTTTAGTCTTCGACAATATTGCAGCTGCTATTCTAGAAGAAGAGAGTCGGCGCAAGAATAAGAAAGACAGGCTGGCAAATTCGCAACAAGCGGAGGCCTTGGCGGTGACGGAAGAAGATCAATAGAACATGGCCCAAGTGGGAGTCATAGTCATGGTAGATCAAAATCCAAGAGTAAGAAGAATTTCAAGTGCTACAATTGTGGCAAGAAAGGGCACCTGAAGAAGGATTGTTGGAATCTAAATAAGAAAGATTCTATTCCTCAAGGAAATGCGGCAAATACTTCAGATGATGGAGGAGCAATGGTCTGTGAAGCGGCAACGACTATTGGAGAAAAGAGAAGATTTGTTGATGTATGGCTTCTCGATTTAGCAGCTACTTTTCATATGACCTCTCAAAGAGGCTGGTTCTATCAATATGAATCTGTCTCTGAGGGATCTGTGTACAGCTGTAATGATCAAGCTCTAAAGATTGTTGGTATTGGTACCATCAAGTTAAAGATGTATGATGGGACAACTCAGACTATTGAAAAAGTGCGACATATAGAGGGCCTGGAGAAGAATTTGTTGTCTGTAGGACAACTGGATGGTCTCGGTTTCAGATTTGAGATTCAAAATAAGATCATTAAAGTGATTAAAGGAGCGCTGGTATTTATGAAAGCAGAAAAGATTGTTGCAAATCTGTATATGCTGAAGGGAGTAACTTTGCAAGAAGGAGAAGCATCCGTTGCAGTGACTAGT
>JANZXR010000170.1:32500200-32517118 GCA_027575705.1 Erythroxylum echinodendron | reverse complement strand
TGATTGACTAAGTCAAACAGCTGATTTTGGTCAATCAGCCAATTTTCAGCTGATCAGCTATTATCCAAACAAGGCCTATATATTGCATTAGATATACCAGTTTAGTCGAATTAATCTGAAGCTTCTAAGATCCTATCCTAAGAGTTGAGAATGTAAATTTGGAACCTTAAGATCCCTCAGATTCTTACGTAGCTTGTACACTTCTGCGCACAAGAAATCTTCACACACTTGATTGTTCAGCTAATGATTGATTACTGGCTTTGTTTAGTATCAGGTTTCTATCAACCTCAAGTTTTTTAGTAGCTCCAACTCTCACACTATCGCTGAAAGTGAGACATCCATAATTGATCTGATCAAAAAATTTTACCCAAAAAAAACTAGAAAATCATCAATAAAAACATTTCATATTTTTTCTCTATTACCATGACTCAAACTTAAAACTTTCTAAATGTCATACTTTCCAGATTCTCGTTGTGGTTCTAGATGATTTCTTGGTTGTTTGCTCCGTTTATCTTTAACTCGTCAGGATTTGAGTGGCAGAAGATTGTGAATGATTGGGCCAAATGGATTAACAGGAGCGGTGGTATCGGTGATCGAGTCAGAGCTGCCACGATTGTAAGTTCTTTCTAGCATTTGTTTTTTTATCATTTACCATTTTCTCAAAAGTTGGACCAGAGTGCGTGCAAGCTGTAACTGACGTCCTTCGTTTATATAAAGTTGATGTGTCTATTCAATGTTGACTGCTCGGTGGACTAGTCCCACTTCCTTCCTATATGATTACTTTTGCACTCAATAATGAACTCCCTCCTTAAAAGCTGCGCCTCAATCACGCCGGCATGTCTTTTGATTCTTTGTTGGAGAAACAGACAACAAACAATAATTCATCATCTTCAATATGATAAAACCTCCTCGTTATTGACAGTTTATAACGGAGAATTTCCATCCCTAGCTTGTCACGACCATTACCAAACAATTATTCCTTTAAATTTTCACAATCCTTTGCAAACCCATTGATCACTGAAAATGGTTGATGCTATTATTTCTACTGTGGTGGAGGACCTAAATTCCATGATTTTCAGTTCCATAAAAGAAGAGATGAAGTTGGTTAGTGGAGTTAGCAACGAAGTTAAGAAACTTGTGAGCAATTTCAAGTCCATTCAGGCTCTCCTGGACGATGCAGAGGAGCGGCAAGTGGAGGCTTCTGTCAAGAACTGGCTTTTTGATCTCAAAGCTGTTTCCTATGACATGGACGATGTGATAGACGAGTGGAAAACCTGGATTCAGACATCACAACTCCAAAGCCAACACCACTCTTACGGTCTCATTCCTCTGTTGAACAAGGTACTCTCTATCGTTTGCCCCATCTGCTTTACTACGCGTGATGTTGAGCTTCGTCATGTAGTTGGTCGCAAGATAAGAGAAATTCAACTAAGACTAGATGACATTGCAACTGATAAAGTTAGGTACCTACTTACTTCATCCCAAAAAGCTGATAAACACATCGAGAGACATGAGACCACATCTTTCATCGACATACAAAAGGTAAAAGGTAGAGACAAAGAAAAAGATGAGCTCAAAAGAAAGATACTGGAGGCCAAATCTAGTCCCCATATCATCTCTCTTGTGGGGTTGGGAGGAATCGGAAAAACCACGTTAGCAAAATTAATTTATAACGATAGTGAAATTCAAAATCATTTTGAGAAGAAGATATGGGTGTGCGTCTCGAAGTCTTTTGATCCAATGAGCATTGCAAAAGCAATTCTTCTTGAATCTCTCTGCGATTCTTCCACTGTGTATGATTTTAAAGAATTAAAAGACGTGTTAAAGAAGATAAGTGAAGTTCTCAACAAGAAAAGATTTTTACTTGTTCTGGATGATGTCTGGAATGAAAATCGTAGGCAATGGGAAGAATTGAAAAAAAATTTGGAGTGTGGCTTGCCAGGAAGTACAATTCTAATAACAACACGTGATGAAAGAGTTGCTATAGTCATGGGGTATAATCCTGAGAGTATACACAAAGTAGGACTTTTAACTTCGCAGGAATGTTGGTCAATAATTAGCCAAATTGCTCATATTCAAGGTAATCATCAAAAGTTAGAAAGCATTGGTTGGAGAATTGCTGATAAGTGCAAGGGTTTGCCTCTTGCTGCTACCACTATAGGAGGACTTTTGTGCTTTAAAAAATCTGAAAAAGAATGGTTGAGAGTCTTGGAAAAGATGGAATGGAAAGGTGAAGATATCTTGGATTCTTTGAAACTTAATTTTTATGACTTGCCATTACCGATAAAGCAATGTTTTTCATATTGTGCTATCTTTCTCAAAGATTATAAATTTGAAAAAAGAAGATTGATTGGAATGTGGATGGCTCAAGGTTATCTAAAGCGAACAGAAGAATATGAAGATTTGGAAATGATTGGTGAGACTTATTATCATAATTTGATTGCACGCTCTTTGCTCCAAATTTCTTCCGATGATGATGAATATTGTATATTGCATGACATGGAGAGTGATTTAGCCCAAACATTTACAAAAAATGAGTATTTGATAATAGAGGCCCTAAACGATACAAAGTTGAATAGAAACTCTTTACATGCAAATGCAAATGTTCGTCATTTGACTTTGATGATTGAAAATGATGCTCTATTCCCCAAATATATCTATGGTTTTGCCAAATTACGCAGTTTGATCATTCAATTTGTTGGATATAGATCATCATTGACTGTTGATGTAGTTAAGGATACATTTGAGTATTTGACATGTCTAAGGACTTTAGACCTTAGAAAATGTGGCATCAAAGAAGTTCCATCTTCAATAAAAAGATTAATTCATCTCAGGTGGCTTGACTTGTCTGAAAATAGAAATCTAGAGAAATTACCAGAGACTTTGTGTGATTGTTACAATTTGCAGACATTAATTCTTAATTGGTGTCAGAATCTAGTAGGACTACCTCAACAGATTGGAAAACTAGTTAACTTGATGTATTTAGATATTGAGGATTCTTGTAAGATAAAATATCTTCCCAAAGGAATAGGAAATTTATGGCGCCTCAGAGAGTTGACTGTGTTCATTGTAAGCGTGAATGAGGATGAATCATTTTCGATTGTTGAAATGGAGAAGTTGAATAATCTTAGAGGAAGTTTGAAAATAAGAGGGTTGGGAAATGTAAGAAAGCTAAAGGAAGCCAGAAAAGCAAAACTTATGAAGAAAAAGGTGGTCACCGATTTGAGTTTGAGTTTTGATAGAGATCGTGTGCAAGAACATGAGGAGGAGTTACTTGAAGCTTTAGAGCCACCTTCGGATTTGGAAATATTAGCCATAAAAGAGTATGAAGGCAAGACGTTGTCCCCAAGTTGGATGATGGAGCTGAATCTACTCAAAGTACTTAAGCTTCAAACCTGCTACCATTGTGAGGAATTGCCTCCATTGGGTAAGTTGTCATGCCTTGAAAAGCTATACTTACAAAATGTGGGAGTGAAAAGATTGGGTGTTAAATTTATGGGGATAGAAAAAGATAAAGAAGATCCATCAATATCTTTCGTATCATTTCCAAAATTGAAAGTACTTCAATTTTGGATTTTTTGGGAATGGGAAGAATGGGATGATGTTGATGAATGGTTGATGAAGAGAATTAAAGTTATGCCATGTCTTCAAGAACTCACTATCTTTAGCTGCCCAAAGTTGAAGGCAATGCCATACCATTTACTGTCATCAACTATCACCGAGCTCAAATTATTGAATATAAAGTACAGTGATATCCTTCAACAACAAATCCAAAAGGACAAACTTTCTCACATACATGAAATTATATCATAAGGTACTTGATTCTTTATCTCATAATTAGCTATCTTTCAATTATATTTTTATTAATTTTTTCTTTTGTATTAATTCTTTTTTAGCAAAAATATATTTACATAATATATGTTACATATATAATTACTTATTTTTTTGAAAATGATCAGAATCTACTGTTATAATAAAAAAATTTAAATATTCAAACGTTTTTTATAAACAAAATTTTTAATTTTTTTATAACTTAAGCATTATTAATCTTCCAATTATTTGCTGACATGTGTCAAGTAGCTGGAACAGTTCGCATGGTACTAACAAGCGCCTAGCCATCATTGTAAGTTGTTTCCATGCTGTTGTCTTTTCCTTATGTAATACTTGTGATTGATCCTCCTCTCAAAAGTTGGTTTCTCTTATTCATTTAGTTGCAGTATTAGCTACTAAGAGCTGTTTAAATCTTTATTTTTGATTTCAGTTCCCCAACAATGTCAGGAGAAGAAGAAGAAGAATCGTGACGGTTTCCCAATTTCCCAAGTACCAGAAGAAGAAAAAGACAGTCTTTGGACAATTTGAAGAAAAAGACTAAAAGATGGCATTGGCAGAGAAGAGAAGCTGTTCATGTTCAATGATAAAATAAAAGCTTTGTAGAACCTATGAATTGTAGTGTTCAGAAAGATTGAAACATTGATGATGTGTGTGAATTTGTTTAAATTGGATTGGGTTAGGTTCTATTTTATCATTAGCCTATTTTAAGAAACTAGATCTTAAAAGGTTTTTGAACGAGGAAAAGAGATATGATATTTTATTTAAAAATGCATATAAAAATTTAGTAATAATTAACTTAATAATATATTTGAAAATAAATAGAATATTTCAAAGTCGAGGTTGCAATTTGTTGGTAAGTTTCTATTATGTTGGCGATATGTTCAAGAAATGGGCCATCTTACGTGGTAGACACTAATTACGGGAATGAAAATCCTTAATATTTTATGGTTTTTATTTAAATTAATAATTCTTTTAATATGTGAAATTTAATGACTTTGAATCGGAATAATAATAACTTTCCTCGAGATTTGGACTTCTAAAATATGCTTTAAACTCCATTAAAAATATAAGACTCTTGATATAAAATTCTTATATACTTTTGATAAATAAATTATCTTAAAGAAATTGATGTTTTAATTAGAATTAAGAATGACAAATTAATTAAAACTAATAGTAAAATAAACGGTAAAATATATTGAAATATATATAAACTATCAAAAATATTGTAATTTAGGTAGATTTAATTAATAATAATTTAATTGTGTTAAATTGTCATTTTAAAATTTTATTATTTAAAATTTTTATACATAAATAAAACATAACTTGATACAATTTTTTATTATTTAAAAATATAATATTTAAACAATAAATGTTATAAAACGCCTAAAAATATTTAAACAAGGGAAAGTAATATTAAATTTTATTTATATTGATATTATATATACACGAGAATACATTCTAAAAAATGTTAAAGACTTTCAATCTAATTTTCTAAAAAATTAATTACAGTGATTAGAAGGGGATTTAGTCTTATTATTAAACATACTTAATATTATTATTACATTTATTGAACTAACCTTTACAACAACTTATATAACCAATCAACATCATTATTGTGTTTGACCCAAAAGTATAGAGTGAGAGCAAAGCACGGAAGAAGAAGGCAATCACATTTGATTTTGTCCTAGAAAACCATGTTTCGATTCTTTCTTTACCCTAATCCACCCTATGTCCCAACTATTGTTTTCCTTAAGACTGCCCATAGTCACATTCCCCAAGAAGAGGTGATAGGAGATAAACTCCACTCAGATAAAACAAACACACTAATAAAAAAATTGAGATAAAAAGGGACAAACAAAGTTTAACATGGAAAATTTCTTAAAGAATACGAAGAAAAATCACAAACAAGAATAGAAAATTTCTACTATAGAAAAAAAGATTATAAGAGAAAAATCTCATAATCTACCAAGAATTAATACACAAAGTTATGGAAAAAAATTTAAGGATGTTTTTAAAACCTTAAACATATGTCTCTTTAGAGACTTTTATGTTCTATTTTACCAATATGAGATCTAAGCCAACAATCTCCTACTTGGAGATTTGATTGACAACTAGTTAATCTCTACACCATTCTGTCCATCTTGCCATTTCTCTATTGTCTACGTCTCTTCCAAGACATATAAGTATCTACATCATATGAATTTATTAGTGTTGATTGGCTTTGTCAATGCATATGCTAGGTTATCTTTCATGTGAATTTTTTGCATATCCACACTTCCATCTTCCATCACTTCACAAACAAAATGATATTGAACTCCTATGTGTTTAGTTCTGGAATAAAAAGCTGAATTCATTGCAATATAGAGGAAATTTCTCTTATCGATGCCCAAGCTCCTCTAAAAACCTTTTTATCCAGATTGATTCCTTATAAGCTTGTGTAGCTACCATATACTTAACTTCTATTGTGGATAGTGCTACAACTGTCTGTACTTTAGATACCCAGCTCATAGCTCTTTTTACAATTGTAAACACATATCCAGTAGTGGATTTTCTTCTATCAAGGTCACCTGCAAAATCAGAATCAACATATCCTTTGATAATAAATTCATATCCTTTATAACATAGCAACATCTGAGATCCCTTTAATATATCTAAAGATCCTCTTTATAGCCCACCAGTGTTCTCGACTAAGATTTGCTATGTAACGACTAACCACTTCCACTACATATGCAATGTCTAGTCTTATGCAAATCATAGCGAACATTAAACTTGTCATAGCTGATGCATATGTTACTCGAGACATCTGCTTCCTCTCTGCTTCACTACTACGGTTTTTACTTGATGATAACTTAAAATTAACAAGAAGAGGGGTAGAGATTGACTTACAATCTTGCATATTAAAATGTCACAAGATTTTCTTCAAATAATTCTTCTGAGAAAACCAAATCTTCCTGTTATTTGTGTCTCGATAAATTTGCATTCCTAAAATCTTGTTTGTTAGTCCTAAATCCTTCATTTTAAACTCCCCAGCTAATTAAGCCTTCAAATCTTGAATACGATCTTTGATGGGGCTTGTAACCAACATGACGTCAACATACAACAATAATACAATGAAATCATTATTACCAAACCTCTTGAAATATGCACAAGGTTCTGCACTAAATATGTTGAATCCATGACTCATTATGAAAGAATAAAATCTTTTACACCAATATCTTGGCGCCTGTTTTAATTAGTACAAAGATTTGTTCAACCTACAAATTAAGTTCTCTTTCCCTGGTTCTTCAAAACCTTCTGGTTGATGCATGTAAATTTCTTCTTCAAGATCTCCATGAAAAAACTTAGTCTTTACATCTAACTGCTTTAAATATAGATCAAATGTATCACACATAGCTACGAAAATCCGAATTGTATTAAAACGAACTACAGGTGAAAAAATTTCTATAAATTCAATACCTTCTTTCTGAGCATATCCTTTTACCACTAACATTGCACGATACCGCTCCACCTGATCATCATTGTTACGTTTGATCTTGTACACCCATTTGCTGCCGATAGGCTTTCTCCCTTGTGTTAGTGGCACAAGCTTCTATATTCTTATAAAGAGCTTCTATTTCTTCCTACAATGCTGCCATCTAAAGTGATGCATCTAAGTTATTTGTTTCTTTTAGAAATGTTGATGGTTCTCCATCTTTTGTTAGAAGACAGTGTGTAACATTGCCCTCCATAATATAATCATATTGTCAGGTTGGGGTTCTTCTTTTGCAGGCTAACCTTAGAACTTCTATATTTTCAGATACAGCCGCTTCTTGCTCCTTATGATCTGATATAGCTTCAGTAGAATCTTTATGTTCAATCTTCCTTTCTTCCTGAATCGTTACAACTTCGAAATTTTCTTTAGACGTGCTATTTTGATCTTTCTCTTGCAGTTTATCTTCTGCAAATATGATGTCTTTGCTAATGAGGAGCTTGTGGGCAATGGGATCCCACAATAGATTCCTCTTGACTCTATCAACATACCTTATAAATCTACATTTTCTGGGTTTTGGATCTAGTCTTATGATATCTTAGGTATTATACATAAAAAATATAGGACTTCCAAATGTGTGTAACTGAGAATAATTTGCTGCTTTATCAGTCCATATCTCCAACAGAGTCTTCAGATCAATAAATCTTTTCGGTGATCGATTAATTATATAGTAGGTAGTCTTCACTGCTTCTGCCTAAAAAGATTTTACCATACTTGCAATTCTCAACATAGCTCTAGTTCTATCAATCATAATTATGTCCATTCGCTCTACTACTTCATTTTTTGAGGAGTGTGAGGCACCGTGAATTGACATTTGATGCCTTCTTGAATACAAAATTCAACAAACTCATAACCAGTATATGCTCCACCATTATCAGTCCTAAGACACTTGATTTTCTTCCTCGTCTCTAACTCAATTTGTGTTTTAAATGTTGTGACGGTTGGAAATACATTTCCCTTTCTCTTGATAGGATACACTCAACATATTCTGAAGTAATCATCAATAAAGGTCACAAAATACCTTGCTCCAACCAGAGACATAACTGGTGCTTGCCATACATCAGAGTTAATCAATTCTAGAATATGTTTACTTCTATAATTCGATGCATTAAATTTCAATCTATGTTGCTCACTTGTAATGCAGTGCCCACAGAAGGGTAATGATACTTTCTTGAGACCAGATAGTAGTTACTGCTTACCAAGAATCTCTTTTTTCTGACATGTGGTTAAGTGTATGGTGCCACAATTTCGTTACATTTTCTACAAAACTAGCTGATGTAACTGATGCAATTGCTTCCATATATGTCTCTCAGATAAGCTTGTATAAGTTTGCAACTATCCTTTCGGCCTTCATTACTATAAGCACTCCTTTAATCACCTTCATAACTCCATTTTGAATGGAGGTCTTGCACCCAATTTCATCCAATTGTCCTAAAGATAATAAATTATTCTCCAAGCCCTTCACATGTCGCACATTTTGAATAGTGAGAACTGTACCATCATACATCTTCAACTTGATGATGCTAATCCTAGCAATCTCCAAGGCACAGTCATTTCCCATGTACACAATTCCTACAAAGATAGTTTTGTAAGTGTGAAACTAATCTCTACAAAGAGTCATATTCCACATTGCTCTTAAATCCATTATCCAAGCATTAATGAGTTCTACTCTGTCCTTGAACATCATTGCTACTTTGTATAAGATTTCTTCATTGGCAACACATCCCTGAGAAGTTGATGCTTCAGAGGCCTTATCTCCACCCTTCCTGAAATAACATTCACTTTTAAAGTGTCCTCTCTTGCTAGGATTGTAAAACTCGAGATTTTTCTTTCTTCTAGATTTTGACCTTCCTTGTTTGTGACTCCTAGTGGAATCATGCTTCATTGATCATCCTCTCCTCATCGATAAGGATTTCACTTGATACGAACTTGACAACCTTTCTTCCTTATTGATGTGTCACCTTTCTTCTTCAAGAACTGAAGCAACAACATCATTAAATACTAAAGTATCCATGAGGATATTATTGGTTAAATTAATGATGAGATGGTTATATAAATCTAGAATACTTTGAAGTAGAATCTCCGCACGTTCAGTTGGATTTACATTATATCCCAAATTTGAAAGTTGACAACATAGAGAGGTCAAAGTATTGATATGCTCTGTTACTAAAGTAGATTCAGACATTCGGAGTCTATAGAGTCTCCTCTTCAGAAAAGTTTTGTTATGAAGAGACTTAGCTTTATATAACTTTGTGAGATGATCTCATATCTCCTTGGCTGTTTTTTTTCCTTTACACTTTGCAAGATATCATTCGATAGATCAATACTGCCTTCATCTTCAAATTCCATAACATGAACTTTGTCCCATCAAACTTTGTAATATCAAACTTGCTCGCCATTTTTTCTATCACAAGAATTAACCTCCACTCTCTCATATGAAAAAGGGAAACTGCCTCGAGTTACCTCCACTTAGTATGCAATAAGGCTGTAGTACACCAAGAAAGTTCACAGGAAAGGGTGGAGGGGTTACAAATAGTCCCACTTAAAACCTAGTGTTCTTAGATAGAGCTTTTCCTGGACATGCACTCAATCACCTCAATTACTAGCGACAAATGCCCAAAAAAAGAACACCAAAAAAAACTTTTTTCTGATGTGGAAGATCAAACTATGCTGCAAACACATAGCATACTTAAGCAACCCTTGGGTTCTGATAACACCGATAGGAGATAAACTCTACCTGGATAGAGCAAACACACTAATAAAAGAAATTGAAATAAAAAAAGACATATAAGATTTAAACTGGAAAACTCCTTAACGAATATGGGAAAAAGCCACGTGCAAAAATAGAAAACTTTCCACTATAGAAAATAACAATTACAAGAGGAATATCTCATAATCCACACTAAGAATTAATTCACAAGGTTATAGGAAAGAGATTATGGGATGTTTTTAAAACCTTAAGCATATGCCTCCTTATATAGCCTTAATGGAGGCTCTTATGTTCTCTTTTTGTAAATATGTTTATGGATCAAACAATAAGATGTAAACAAACCTGACTCTATATTGTTTGTTGTTCTTGATAGTCTTTTATTCCCTCTCTTCCTTTAATGTTCTCTGTTATTTTGATCCTCTGATGGTTAAGAAACAATAACCTTCTTTCTCTTTTTTGAAACGTTGTTCTTTATTCTCTTTCAGAAAAACGTCATATATCCTGTTTCTCTACAGAAACATAGGCCACCTTAATATATGTTTCTATTGGCAAGATTTTAAAAGAGAGAGGGAAAGGGTCTTGGACCCATTTGAGCCCAAATCTGTGAGACCCAATAACCATGATCTTGGGCTCTTTCCATTAGACTCAAATCCATAAGTTACATGGGCCACTAATTAATGATTAAAATTAATCTAACAATCTCCCACTTGGCCCATATTATGACTTGATGATTCAACAATAAAATTTTTAGCACACATAAGACATTGAATTGATCAAGTCATCCTTAATTGAATTAAGATGATGGGATCCTAATATGATTATTTCCATGTATCACATAATCAACTCAACTCATATAACCTTAAAGTGGGTAATTCTATAATTTGTTATCTAACATAAACAATTATTGTATACAACATAATATGGATAACAAGTAAGTGAGCAAAAACAAATATGACTGTAATTGAATTCACAAGTGTCATAACAATTCGAGCAAGACAATTATATGTATACATGTGAGAACTTTATGTTAACAAGGACTTATCTATAATGCCCATCCGTTCAACATGGCCAATAAATGTTTTAGGTGGTAAGCCTTTAGTTAATGGATCCGCTATCATTAGAGCTATACCAATATGCTCAGTTGACACTTTATGTTTTTGCACTTCTTCTTTCGCAGACAAGTACTTCAAATCCATGTGTTTCACACCTTTTGAATACTTTTCATTTTTAGAGAAGAAAATAGCTGTGAAATTATCATAATAAATTCTTAATGGTCTAGCAATACTGTTGACAAGATCAAGACCTAAGATGAAGTTTGCAACCACTATCCATGAATCTTAGCCTCAAAGCACGCCATAAATTGATCCTCTATAGTAGAAGTAGCAATGACTGAATGCTTTCCACTTTTCCACGAAATTGCTCCTCCAACTAATAGGAACATATAACCGAATGTAGATTTTCGTGAGTCTACACAACTGGCATAGTCTGAATCCGAGTAACCTATCACTTCGAGATGGGTTGATTTTCTATATGTGAGCATATAGTCCTTGGTACCTTGTAAATATCTAAGGACTTTCTTTGTAGCTTTCCAATGGTCCATTATAGGATTGCTTTGATATCGCCTTAGCATTCCAACTGCAAAACTAATATCTGGCCGAGTGTATGTTTGAGCATACATTAAGCTCCCAACTACTGACGCATAAGGAATAGATTCCATTTCCTTATGTTCCAAATCATTTTTTGGACATTACATTTGACTAAATTTGTTTCCTTTTTGAATTGGAACTATTCCTATTGAGCACTTTTCCTTTTTAAATCTTTCTAATATTTGCTTGATATAACCTTTCTGAGTCAATCCTAACAATCATTGTGATCTATCACGGAATAGTTCTATCCCGATCACATAGGATGCCTCACCCATATCTTTCATTTCGAAATTATTAAAAAGGAAATTCTTGACACCATGTAACAAAACCATATTATTCGCAGCAAGAAGGATATCGTTAACATATAGGACTAATATAATGAACTTGCTCCCACTGACCTTCATATAGATACACCGATCAACAATGTTCTCTATAAAACCATAAGACGTAATGGCATTATTAAACTTAAGATACCATTGTCGGGAAGCCTATTTCAATCCATATATCGGCTTCTTTAATTTACATACTAACTTGTCCTTTCCTGTGGTTTTAAAACCTTATGGTTGATCTATATACACTTCTTCTTCCAAGTCATCATTTGGAAAGGTAGTCTTTACGTCCATTTGGTAAAGCTCTAAATCATAATGAGCCACCAAATCCATAACAATTCTTAAAGAGTCCTTCTTTGAAACTGGAAAGAAGGTCTCTTTATAATCAATGGCATCTTTTTTAGTATAACCTTTGGCAACAAGTCTGGCTTTATATCTTTCAATGTTGCCTTGTGAGTTACGTTTGGTCTTAAAAACCCATTTACATTCCACTTTCTTTGCACCTTCCGGCAACTTAACTAATTCCCAGATGTTGTTATCATCTATTGATTTCAACTCTTCTTTCATAGCATTGAACCATTTTTCATAATTGTTACATTCCATGGCTTGTTTGAACTGGATCATTATCAACGCTCAAGTTACATTCATGTTCAGGTGAGTAAACTTCATAGTCACTTGAAATAGCTGGTCTTCTATGCCTTACAGAACTTCGTAATGCTACTTCTTTTGGCATTATTTGATCATTTGTAACTTGAACATCATTAGCTAGTTCTTCATTAATATGTTCAATTTGTGAAATTGGAACATTAATTTGTTGTTCTGGTATATTGCGTATCTGTGATGTAACAAAAGGAATAACAACCGATGGGATCACGTTTGATGTAATAGTTTCTACTCGACTTGGAATAGGTTCTACACGATTCTCATGACTATCCACTTTTTGCGGTTCTCCACTCTCACTAATTTGACCATTTTCAATAAACTGAGCATTACCAGACTCAACTATTATTATACTATGGTTAGGACAATAAAATATTTACCCCTTTGATTTTTCAGGATAGCCGATGGAAAAACCACTACCAGTTCTTGCATCAAGCTTCTTTTCATGTGGATTATATAACCTTACTTCTGCCAGACAACCCTAAATGTGAAGGTGTCGTAAACTAGGTTTCTTTCCAATCCACAGTTCATAAGGTGTCTTAGGAATTGCTTTACTAGGAATCCTATTAAGCAGATAAGCAGCAGTCTTTAATGCATATATCCACAATGATAACGATATAGTACTATAACTTAAAATACTCCTAATCATATCTATAGGAGTATGATTCTGCCTTTCGACTACACCATTTTGTTACGGTATACCAGGCATTGTGCATTGTGCACATATGCCTTGACCTGCAAGAAACTTTACAAATGGACTTGGATATTGTCCACTTTCATTTAATTTTTCATAATATTTACCACCTCTATTGAACCTCACTATCTTTACTTTTCTATCTAACTACCTTTCTACCTCATTAACAAACACCTCTAGGATGTCCACAGACTGAGATTTTTCATGTAGTAGATAAATATAACCATATCATAAGAAGTCATCAATAAAGGTAATGAAATATTTTTTGCCGCCCCAAGAAGGAACGTCGAAAGGACCATAGATGTCGGTGTGCATTAATTCCAGTAATTCGTTACTTCTTATGGCTAGATGCTTTGATATATGTTTGGTTTGCTTGCCTTTGATGTAATCCACACATATATCCCATTCAACAAAATCTAATGGAGGTAAAATTTTATTTTTCATTAACTTCTGTACCCTTTCTTTGGATATATCACCTAATCTTTTATACCACAAAAAGCAGAACATTCATTTTATGCTCTACGTTTACTTCCTATAATATGGTCAACATGAAATATAGTTGCGGCAAAATCAATATCAAGATTGAAACGATATAAACAATCAATTAAAGTACCAGAACCATAATAGTTCTTGTGTTTATACAATGAAAAAAAAACATTTCTAATCTTAAATTGAAATCCTGTAACATCTAACTTTGCAACAGAAACTAAATTTTTAGCACATTTAGAAACATAAAGATACTTTTCTAGATCCAGGTAACACCCAGTGTTTAAGATCAATCTGTATATCCTAATGACCTTTATTCGTACCTTCATTATGTTCCCCATATATAAGAACTTTTCCCTGTTAAACATGTGACACGTGAGTAGTTGCATCAGAATCTGACCACTAGGTATTATTAGGCACTTCAATAAGATTTGATTCAAAACATACTGAGACATAGTATGTACCTTTCTTTTAGAACCAAGCCTTTCGTTTAGGACAATCCTTTTTAAAGTGACCAAGCTTCTTGCAGAAGTGGCACCTCTTGTCTTTATAGATGTGGCCCTCATTTACTTTACTGAGAGTTTTGTCCTTATCTTTGCCTTTCTTTTATGGTTTGTGCATGCTACTACTAGCTCCTTGATGAAATGTGAGATGAATAGAGTGCTCCTTCATTTTCTTCAGTCTCCCTTTCTCCTGAGCCAACATGGCCTTAATTTCTCGAAGGTTCCATTTTTCTTTAATGGTGTTATAATTCACCTGAAACTGGCCAAACTCAAGAGGAAGTGAGTTTATAATGAAATGTACTAGAAAAGACTCACTCACATCTATATTCATAGATTTCAGCTTTGTAGCTAGGTTTGACATATGAGTTATATGGTCATGAATGGGCTGTGACCAGTCAAACTTCTTAGTCATTAACTCACTCATAAAGTCCCTACTATGGACTTGTCAGCTATATCAGACTGGGAGTATTCCTTAAGCTTCAATATGAACTCCTTTGTATTATCCGTCTTAGGCATTGATGGCTTCACATTTTCTGCGATTGTCATTCGCATCAAATTCAAACTCAACCTGTTAGACCGTTCCCAAGCCTCATAATAAGACTTTTCAGCTTCTGAACTGATCTTAGTTATGGTTGCGGGCCTTGCGTCTGACACTGTGGCTAAGTCTAAATCCATTATACCCAATTGAAACTGGATTTGTTCGGACCAATCCGCATAGTTCAAACCATTGAACTTGATCAAGTCATTTCCTAAAGCGAACAAATTAGAAGATGCTGTAAATATAACACATAGCTCACGTATTAATGAGTAACTTATCATGATGCAAATATAGTTCACTATAATAGACAATCAATTATGTTCTAGTCAACATGTATGTTATCTTTGGATATACAATCATATTAACTAAATATGTTGATAAAATCTCTTTAATATCATTAATTATAAGCAATGGTCCACCTTTGGGTGACCTCCTAGCGTTATGATTAATAATCTCAAATATTCAGTTCAACCTTTATGTCATTTTAATAGCATCAGATCAACAAGAACAATTGAAACATTTACAATTAAATATTTAAAAAATTTTAAGCTAGGTAACTTAGGTGACTAACAAGCTTTCCATGCAACAAACACTTAATTGGACAATTATTGTACATGACTTAAATTTAATTTTAAATTAGTTTGGTCACTTTGTTGACTAACAAACTATTTTAAATTACCCTTATGTCATGTAGCACATTCAACATATAATAGGAAAATTTAATTCTAAACATTGCATAATATAAAATATTCAAAGTACCAAATAAAACATATAAGATGGCACTAATTTTCAAAATTATATTATGCATAAAACTAAATCAATTATGAATTAAATAATTTATTATGTCCCTCCGAAAATTGTTTTACTTAGAGTTAAAGTCTATAATTTAATTGCTTAATAATTAAAGTTGCATAATATAATCCTGAAGTAAAGTTCATAAAATTAGGCCATAATTATTTAATAACGCAAACTAATCCTTTAATGAGTCAAAGGTACAAAAAACAGCCCAAAAATTGAGTCATAAAGACCTATTTGGAGCACGCACTAGTACCTATATGGACATGTCCAGTAGCTTGCGCGTGCACCGCACGCGCCTGCCATTGCTGATTCTCTTCATATGGGGCGCATGCTTTCACGCACCCCATCTTCCTCCTCACGCCTCTACTTCTGGTATTTACGTTTCATTTGTTCTTTCATGGTTTTGTTTCAAACTACAATCTATCCCTACGTCGTTCTTTCATGGCTTGTTGTCCATACCACAAAAACATGTCTTCAAAATTTGGTTCAAGAAAATCATTGTAATAACCAATCTTTTTTAATTTCAAGAACCAACCTTTACGTTTCAAAACCCAAGCGTATTTTCGTTGTTTTGTTTCAACAACCATAACCACATGTCTTTGCAGAACCAGAACACAGCAAACATGTATTTATTCAAGCAAATCACGGGAAAACCTTGCCTTGCGTTTCAAGAACAATACCCTTCTTTCTCTTTTGAAACGTTGTTCTTTATTCTCTTTCAAAAAAACGTCGTATATCCTTTTTCTCTACAGAAACATAGGCTACCTTAATATATGTTTTTATTGGCAAAATGGATTGTTTTTAAAAGAGAGAGGGAAAAAGTCTTGGACTTACTTGAGCCTATCTGTGAGATCCAATAATTATGATCTTAGGCTTTTTCCATTAAACTTAAATCTATAAATTACATGGGCCACTAATTAATGGTCAAAATTAATCTAACACTTTTTACCAATATGGGATCTAAGCCAACAAGAGGTGTATATATGCCAGAACCAGTGAGTTTACGTTGTTAATTGCTGGATACGTGCGCGAAAAACTGGAAGACGGGGCCTGTTCTGTTTGCTCTACATCTTTTCTAGTTCAAATCTCAAAAGGGTCACCACCCTTTAACTCTAAATTCTGTTGTATTTTTTTGACTTTAATGGCACAATTTGTATCCCATATTGGGAAGAGATGAGGATGGGAGGAGTTTTG
>JANZXR010000170.1:32481779-32500100 GCA_027575705.1 Erythroxylum echinodendron | reverse complement strand
GTTGCTATAATTTAAAGTTGTCACATAATATATATATTAAAAAGAAAAAAGGTAAAAATTTTATTAATTTTATGAAATATGAATATATGATATGCTTATAACACTCTAACGACGAGAAGTATTTAAAGTAATACTTATATCTTATATCAATGCTTCCATTAAGGATCTAAGGAATAGTACTTAACAAACTTTTCATTATAGTGACTTAGGTAGATATGAATTTTCTAACATTAGAATTTAGATAGGAGAAAAAATTACGAATGTAATTTATATAAATTTAGATTAATTAGAATATAATGATTTTAGAAACAAAGTAAAAGAACTATTTTTGATTTAATGAAATAAATAATTTATAAAAACAAATCAAAAAAATTTATAAAATGTATTCTAGTTTTAATAAAATAATAGCTATTTTCAATGTAACATATTGTACTTATTTGTTTTTATAATTGAATTACATATATATTATTTTGGAATTGAATAATTGATACATTAGGATTAATAAAGTGATTAATTCATTTTAAGATTAATATATATGCATATATGCATAATGAATATATTATGTAAATATGAAAAATAAAATAAAAGTTTAAATTGACTTGTTTACAGATAAAGAGAATAATTATGGCAACATTATCATTCATTGTT
The DNA here is from genome assembly GCA_027575705.1 of Erythroxylum echinodendron. Classification (NCBI taxonomy): domain Eukaryota; kingdom Viridiplantae; phylum Streptophyta; class Magnoliopsida; order Malpighiales; family Erythroxylaceae; genus Erythroxylum; species Erythroxylum echinodendron. Next base: position 32,499,452 of record JANZXR010000170.1, on the reverse strand, counting down.
ATATATTTTTAATAAATATAAATTGGTTTGTATTTTATATCTTTTATTTTATATAAATATTTTTGTATAATTTATGTGTAATTTCATCTTACATTTTACTATAAATGATTATGTTATAATTTATAATTTATGAATTTTGAAAAATACAACTAAAATTTTTTTAAATTGTCTTTAAAAAAATTTTAAAAATATTAAATGCCCGGGCCGTCTTAGGCCCAACGGGCGGCCCGTGGCCCTAGTAGACTGGGGAGGTTGGGCCACGAGCCTTGGGTAAATTTTTTCTACTGCCCGGGCCTAGCCCGGCCTGTTGACATGCCTACTTCAAATTGGGCTTCTTTCCTAATATAAGCTCAAAAGGAGTATTTGGTATAGATTTACTAGGCACATAATTGAGAACATAAACAGTAGTCCTCAAATCATCTCCCCACAAAAACTCTGGTAAGGTGGAGCGACTAAGTATGCACCTAACCATGTCCATGAGAGTACGATTTCGTCTCTCTGCAATCCCATTTTGTGGAGGAGTGCTAAGCATGGTATATTGCACTACAATTCCATAATCTTGCAAGTATTTTGCCAAGGGCCAGGGTTTCTACCAGTTTTATCATACCGACCATAATACTCACCACCTCTATCAGATCTTACTCATTTGATCTACTTCCCAAGTTGCAATTCAATAACGTTTTTTAGTGATTTAAAAGTATCCAAGGATTCAGATTTCTCATGCAATAATTCAACCCAATCATACCGAGAAAATTCATCAATTAAGATGAAGAAGTACCTGTAGCCTCCCATAGCAATAAGAATAACGAATCCACATATGTCTGTGTGAATTATCTGTAATGGTTCCTCCTTCCTAGTCATTTTCTCCTTTTTTACTTTAGCTGTAAATTTTCCTTTTATGCAATCAACATGTGTCAAAATCAGAGAAATTCAGATCATGTAAAATAGTTTCCTTAATCAATCTCTCCATTCTCTCCTTAGAGATATATCCTAACCGTTTATGCCACAGCATAGAAGATTTTTCAGTAACTCTCCCACATTTCTTTCCAACAATAGCATTAATATCAGCATGTGGTCGGTCAAAACGAGAAGAATTAACAATTAGCATAAGCAATCCATCACGCATAATTGCAGAACCAACAACATCAAAATCATAGTACAAAACAACACTATTATTGATTATATGGAAAGTGTATTCACGATTGTGTAAAACAGAAATTGAAATCAAATTCCTTCGCATAGAAGGCACATAAATAGTATTTTTCAAAAGCAAATCATGTCCACTACTCAACTTGAAGGAAACTACTCCTATGTGCTCAATATTAACATTAAATCCATCTCCTAGTTACACCATCAACTCCCCTTTATTTGGTCTCAACTTCAAGGAAACTACTTCTATGTGCTCAACATTAACATTAAATCCATCTCCTAGTTACACCATCAACTCCCCTTTATTTGGTCTCCACCTGCTTTTGAACTCCTTTCTTCTTTGCCAACCAATTATCAAACTTCACACAGTCACGCTGCTTATGCTTATGTTCCTGAAAAAAGTTGTTGTTTCCATTAAAAATAAGCTTGGGCTTAGCACCAGAACTCTTACCAGGCCCAAAGGTAATGCAGGTTTATCATTCCCCTTCTTCTTAAAGTTAGGCTTACCCTATTGGTTTCTATATAATTTCTTCTTGTCACTACTCTTATGAGAAATGTGATGAATACTGTGGGACTTTCCCTTCTTCATAGTATGCTCCTCATGAATAAGAATGGAAATCAATTCGTCAATGCTCCATTCATCTTTCTGAGCTTGGTATGTAGTCCTGAGAACATCAAACTCAGACGGAAGATATTCAAACACTTGCCAGATCAGATAATCCTCTCTAAGCATAACTTTCATCACAAGCTTCATTACATGCTCACAAACACCACCCACACCATCATACTTGGTCATAGACAGAAAAGACATGAGATTAGACTTTTCAGTCTTATCAAACTTCTGAAATTTTCACCAACAACCTTGAGATAATTTTTGGCATTATTAGTTTCAGTGATGCTCTCTTTAATAGTCTTCTCTATTGTGTACTTAATGGTCATCAGACATACCTTGTTAGAATGAGCCCACTTATCATATTTAGCTTTATCTGCAGTGGAAGTCTCAGCAGTAGGTTGTGCAGGCTCATCCTCAAAGAGAGCAACATCAGCATTAGAAACAGCCAAAAATAGATTCAAGTCAGTCCTCATAATTGGTCCCATTTAGCTTAACCAAAGAATTCAAAGATGGAAATTGATACAATGTAGGAAGATTTAGTTAGCAAATGTATCTGCATAAAGTAAAATTAGGCAAACATCACAATTGAGTTCTCATGCAATTGCAATCTTGCCTAAAGGTCCCGAATTAAAACACAGATTACCCAAAACATTAAATTATGCCTTAAAGCTAATATCGATAGGATACTGAAAACTTAAAGACATAATTTAATGAATTAAACAAATCATTAGGAGCCACATTGATAAAGACAAATCGATAGGGTAAGTCTATCATTAACATAGTATCTAATGCATGCCTAATAACAACATCACAATAGCATTTTGTAATAATTGGTCTCACAATAGGCAAGCACACAATTACACAAAATGAATGACAAGAGTCCAATAACACATCCTAAGATTGCCCTATAGGTTTCAGTTAGCACCACAATTACAAAATTAACCATATTAATCATATAATCTAACAGTATATGCATAAATTACATTCAAAATTAATTTTGGAGTATAACTTTATTACCACTGAGAGTACACAAGACCCCACAAGCCCAAAATATACCAGAAACAAGTACAAAAATTTTCAAGATAAAATTCGGAGAGTACATTATATATTTATTAATTTTAAAATTTGAAAAAAATAAAAATAAATATTTCTATTATTCAAAAAATTCCAGAAAAATACAATAAATGAGAACTGAGCAAATGGAACAAATAGGCAAAATTTGGGACAAAACGGCCAAGGAACAGGCCGCACATGCCTCCACGCGCCACCATCGCGCGTGAAGACAGGCCAGTCTAGTCAGGTTGCGTCTTCTTCACTCGAAACCCTAGTATTCGAGTCGTTCGATCCGGTTCGCTACCAGATTCAAAAAATGGCCATATCTTGCTGAATTTTGATCAGTTTTCAACGAAATTGGTGTCATTAGATTCAGAATTTAACGATTTATCAAAGCCCTCAATCAATTTCATGAAAAAGCTACTGGAAAATTTTGAAAAAAATTCGAAGAGGAACATTTTATGGTTTGAGTTTTCAGGTTCGGAGTTTTAAAACAAACAATAGAAAATTCAACAAACTTACCACACGATTTGACACCAAACCGAAACAAACCAACAATAACAAAACAGATTTTACAGAAAACAAGTTACCCAAACAGATTTCAACAGCTAATCTTAAAAATTACCCAAAACAAATTAGCAGTCACAATTAGAGTTAATAGACTCTAATACTAATTGAAAAAAATAATTAATCCGAAATTATTGATTAATGTAATAATTAATCAATACAATTAGACTAACCCTATGATTGCAACATGCTAGATTCAAGAATTGGATAGACAAATACCTGAAAACTGATGAGCAATTGAGTCTATTATTGTTTTCTTAGGAGCAGAGCGATAGAGATGCAGAGGATTAACTACTGCTATTGCAAACCCTGAAAAATCCATATACAATTCTCAATGAGACAACTATATTTAAGGTTGGCTAGCAATAAGACTTCCTGTGCACTTTAAACATGGGTCAAGCCTGCCTATTATAGCAAGCCCACGAACACAGATCTAGCGACAAGTATAAGATCTTAACATCTAATTAATTGGGGTTTGTCCAAATTATGTTTATTATGCTAGCCACAAAATTAATGATAAAATTCTATCACATATTTGATTTTTGGACTGGCAATTACTTTTCTGCGGACTTTTTCAAACTGTTTCATATAATAGAATTCTCAAAGTAGACAGCTTGATCTGCATTTCTAGAGTGTCCTTTTAACTTTTTGTCGCTAAGTTGGGGAAGGGTTCTTTGCGTCACCTTTTATGGTACATAACTTGCATATTTTGAAGAGTCATAGATTTACGTGGAAAGTTTATCTTTTTTTCCTTTGAATTTGAACTATTTATTTCTCCTTAGTGAACTTGCCAGAAATTGATCCTTTAGCAAGCATAGTGATGCAACCCTTAGTCCTGTTTATCTGTATAGTGCATTGTGTATAGAACATGTACTGAACGTGATTTATTTTGGTACATGGTCATTGTGTCCTCGATATTGCATTGTCTTTACTGTTTTTGTCAGCATTGCTTTCTTTTTCTTTGGTGACATCTTCTCAATTGCGCTGTTTCTTTCCCACAAATGGCATGATACGTCTTATTCTCTTACCCTTGATATCTTATTCTCTTACTCTTCAAGCAATGTAAATAGATGATGGATCTAGTTCCATGTGTCTGCATCCAGCCAATCAGAACACTTCGTGTTTCTTTTTCTTTTTGATAATAACACAAATTGTGGATGATGACAGATTCTAAAGTTAAGCAACATTCAAACTTTCAATTCTTGCAGCATTGTGGCATAAGAACTTCTCCTTGTACATCATGTTATAGATGATACTCAGGATATAGATGGAATGCTAAGTAGTAAACCACACGAGACTTTCTTCAAACAGCATCATATCATTTTTTCTATTCAATTTTAAGAATCACGCATCATTAAACCACACGAGACTTTCTTTAAACAGCATCGTATCATTTTTTCTATTCAATTTTAAGAAACACACATTATTTTTGTCCTTTTCTGCCGCCCACTTTCGCTCAAAACCGGTGCCGCTTTGTAACTAAAGAAAGGTTTCGTTTAAGAGAACGGTCGGGGCAAAATGGGCCTTTTGGACCATCTTCTTGAAATGAAAGCCCAACTCACTCAATAATAAGTTTTGTAATTTAGAAAAAAAAATAATTATTAAAAATTACATAAATACTAAACATTCTAATTTTATTTAATCAAATTATGAAATTTTCAAAAAATATAATATCCCATTCAAAATAACATGATATGCAAATTAAAGTAGGGAATTACATATCTTCTTTTCATTTGTCATATTGTTCTTTTATTAGAATAAATATTTCCTACTATTAATTTACATTCAGTTTTAAAAATTTCATACAAAACTAAGAGTTTGAGACTAATATGAAATAGTAACAAAATGTTTGGAAGCAAATCAACAATTCATCCTAAAAAATAGATCAAATACTTGGATATATTGTTTCTATTTATTGTTTAATAAATATTTATTTTAAAGTATAGATCAAAATAATTTAGTGAGGGTATCGTTAGCAATTTAACCGAGCCCAACTTAACTCAAAATCAACATACTTGACTCAAATTGGCCAATTTTCAAAACCAAAGTTGAAATCTGGTTCAATGACTCAATCTATAAGAAATTCTGACTACTTTTTTATTTTTTAATTGAAATAATGTCATTTTATTATTATAAATTAAAAATGAATAATTTTATAAAATTTGAGAATCAAAGATAGGTACTGACTCCTATTTTTATTTTTGGGTCTTTTTAGGAGTTTTCAAGTTAGTGGAGTGGGTAGATATGAAGCCAAAAGATCCTATGTTCGAATCCTCCTACTTACATTCTCTTGATCGAGTCTGTCGTACAGGGTTTGCCTTGTATGGAGTGCCTAGTTGATATAATTTACAGGCTATTGTGTTAATCTAAAAATTTACCTAATATATATCTAAAAGATAATAGCTACGAGTTCTTCCGTAAAAAAAAAAAAAAGTGTTTTGATTTATTGGCTTTGAACAAATATCATTGGAAATTTTCCTGTTAAATGATATGTCACTATTAAAATTTTCCTATCAAATAGAGTCTCATCTACGTCACTATTAAGTAAGTAAATGACCTAGTAACTGTCACTCATTTATTAATTATTTAATTCATTGTTGACTGTGTGTTTTTATTATATGGAACTGGGGTGGGGAAATAAATGAATGAGAGCGTTAAGATATTACGATTTTTGACCCAAGTCAAGAATTCATTTTTCCAATGATTTAAAAATTAGATTGAAAATTAAATCGAGAAGATAAGATATTTAATATTTAAAGTATTCAATTAGTATTAAACAATTATAAAATTAATTAAAGATTAAATGAAATTGAAATTTTTAAAATATAATTGAAAGAAATTTTCTTTATCCATTAAAGAATTTAAAGTTTAATTAAAAAAATTGTTAAATAAAAATTGATTAATTTATTTTAGTTTATAAAAATCAATTAGTTTATAAAAATTGATTGATTAATTAATAAATTATTCAGTTTTTAATAATAAGGGTTATTAAATAATTCAAATTGAAATATTAAAAATTGAACTTAAAAATTAACCGGTTTAAAATTTTTATAGTTAAACCGTCTAAATCGATTCAGTTTTCTACTCATTGAAGCTTTCAACCCATTTTAAGAAATTACAAATTTAAATTGCAAAAAATTACAATTTCACTTTAATTTTAAAAATAATAATTAATTAAAACATTTTAAATCTTACAAGTATTACATAAATTCAATATCACTTAGACCAACTCCAATTCTCCTCTAAAATGGAGAAACACCAAAAAGGAGGAAAAATCAGCTATTTTCCTTCCATTTTAGAGATGAACTACACTGTCACACTTAATTTGGTACGGCACTATAGCATCTTTCTATTACTGTTCATGCTTTTTTTCCAACTTTCTAGCTCTTTTTTTGTTTTTTGTTTTTCCTTTTTTTCATTTTTTGGTGTAATGAATGTTTCATGGCTTTTTTTATGTTAAATTTTTTTTGATTTATAAAATTCAATAAAATTTGATGTTTGATATTGTATTGTCATTTAATATATTTAAATAATATGAAATTGTGCAAATATCTCATATATTATTTAATTTAGTATTATCAAATAACAAATTATATTTTAATTGAAATTTTTATTATTTATTAACATAAAAATATAACAACAATAATATTGTGAATAAAAATATACATGAAAATGTAAAGTTGAGTTAATTTTATAAAGTAATTTTAATAATAAAAGACAAAAGGTAAAAAAAATATGTTGAGAATATTTCTTTTTCGCGTGAAAGATAAAGTTCTAGATTAGAATGAAAAATACTGTAACATCTCTAAATGAAGGAAACTCTTTCTATTTTAGAGGAATGATTTGAAAATGCCCTTATTTATGAAGTATTAACTCATCAACTAATTTATTTAAATTACATAATTTATATATTATTATATACTTTATAATTATTTAGTACACATTCCAATAATAATTATGATTTTCATTTATTTAATATACATCTTAAACATAACGACTATAAATTTTATTAACAATTTAAAAATTAATCACATAATAACAACAATAACAATAATTTAGGAAAAGTCTCGTTGGTACACAAGTTTAGTTTAAAAAGCAATTTCACTACTCCAAAATCCAAACTCTTTCACATGTAAATTCAACCCAAATTCAAGAGCCAATTGCAGTGCTTTGCTACCTAATCTAACCCAAAAAAAAAAAAAACACTTGAAATTTGTTGACTCCAACACAACAAAAAGTTGTAACAGAACCAACCAAAAACAGAGATAGAGATATTCACATACCCTTTTGTTTCCTTGGTGTCTATTCCATACAAAATCTGAAATTGTAGAGTATGGTTAAAATTCCACTAAAAGAAGAGCAATAGTAAATGAAAAGACCCATGCTTGGACAAAGCAACAACTCTATGACACATAACCCACAACTACTGGTTCCCTCAAAAAAGTATAATACTCCAATTTGATAAAAAGTTGGGGAGAGGCCATTAACAGTTCAGGATCAACACTCAAGGTGGTGTTCACCATAGGAACAAGCACTAAGATGAACTCAAGTGGACCTTATGAAACTGCATTGTTGTTTGATATGTGTTCTGATTGGAGGAGGCGGCCCTGTTTATAGGCCTATACAAGACGTGTTAGTGCTCTTTCTAAAAACAGGGCACCCATCTGAACCGCGAATTTCACTAGGGTCCAGCAAAATCTTGTTGCCTTTTCACCTGTCTGTGACCGAGTGGACCTCACATTTATTACAACCTTACATAGTATATGTATGCGACTCCCTATCCCATTTGTTTCATTGAGAAAAGTCCAAAGCTCTGTTTCTTTGTCCTTTCCTTTATCTCTTACCCTTTCATTGTCCTGGAGGCTCTGTATTGTGACTGCTTAGACGGTGAACTTGGAACCAAAGCAGTGTCAGTTCTTCTATTTGCTGTAAAAAAAATCCACCATCCAGTTACGTTTTCTTGTTTTAGTTTTCTGTTTGTCAAAATCCCAACTCTTCTTTTCTTTTTTTAATCTTCTAAGGTCGAAGGAATATGATTCCTCTGTTCATAGTCTTTGTCCTGTTCATGTCCACTGCTTCTTCCGTTACCACACTCCGACCAGGGTTTTACAAAGAGACATGCCCCGAAGCAGAATCCATTGTCAGAAATGTGATGAGGAAGAACATGATTAAAGAACCAAGAAGTGTTTCCTCTGTTATGCGATTCCAATTCCATGATTGCTTTGTCAATGTAAGATTACGACACTCTTACATATTCCCACCTATTCAATTATCTGAAATCAATTGTTTTGCAGGGGTGTGATGGTTCTTTGTTGTTGGATGATACTCCGACCAAAAAAGGGGAGAAGCAAGGTCTGTCCAACGTAAACTCTTTGAGGTCTTTCGAGGTCGTCGATGAAGTGAAGGCAGAGTTGGAGAAGGCATGTCCAGGAATCGTTTCTTGCGCAGACATCATAATCATGGCTGCAAGAGATGCTGTTGCTCTGGTAATGTCGACTAAAGAAACCTTGAACTTGGGCCTTACTTTCTTTGTTGATCTTATCAACTTAGGTCCAGAATGACGTGATTGTTGTGTTTCCACCACCGAGGCATTCTCGCCCCGGATATTCTGCAAGATGGGCACTTTTTGTCCAACTTTTGTCTTCTGTTTCGTCTGTCTTTATTCAATCAAATAATCAGAACAGAAGAATCACATGATAATCCTTATAAAAAAATGCATCTTGTACTGATATTCGATGCCATTTTCAAAGTTCCACAAAAGCTACATTTGACCTTTCGGTATAACTATTCCATTTTTCTGGTGTAGCATACCATTGAAAGAAGTTAAAGAGTACTTTGCATTAATCTCAATCCGAGTTTTTGGCCCTGTTGATTATGATTATCATTACTTTCTGGACATGAATTGTTAGTAGGATACAGCACTAGAGACCTGAAAATTTACCCTTTTGTTCCGTTTTTGTCCCAAACCAGACTGGAGGGCCTTACTGGGAAGTGAAGCTGGGAAGGAAAGACAGTTTGAGTGCAAGTATAGAGAAATCAGATGCAATCATGCCGAGTCCAAGAGCCAATGCAAGTTTTCTGATTGACCTCTTTGCCAAGTTCAATCTCTCTGTTAAAGACCTAGTTGTACTTTCAGGGTCGCACTCCATAGGCCAAGCTCGGTGCTTCTCTATAGTCTTCAGGCTCTACAACCAGTCCGGAAGTGGCAAACCAGACCCAGCCATGGACCCAACGTTCAGGGAAAAGCTAAACAAGCTTTGTCCACTTGGTGGTGACGGGAATGTTACAGGAGACCTTGATTCAACACCGACCATATTCGACAATGTATATTTTAAAGATCTGGTTGCTAGGAGAGGATTCCTGAACTCTGACCAAACCCTTTACACATTCCCTCAAACAAGAGGGTACGTGACACTGTTTAGCCAAGACCAAGATGCATTCTTTAAAGCCTTTATTGAGTCGATGATTAAACTAGGTGACTTGCAGTCTGATGAACCTGGAGAGATCAGGAAAAATTGCAGAGTGGTCAACAGCCGGCCTGTTAACCTACGTTTAGAGGCTTGAAGTTGAAGGAGATTAAGTGGTATTCATTTGTATGTTTCCTGAAAACATCGGTCACAGAGTTGATTAGTTTAGAGGATATGCTTTGCTATTATCTTCAGGATATTGTCGTCTTCCTGGGGAAAAAAATATATCTAATTGAATAGACTTAAGCATTAGAAAACAGAGTATTTGGCTGTCCTGTCCTGTTTACCCTGTTCTGTCCTGTGTTTCCAAAAATTAATTACTTGGGAGTACAATATTCCCTATCTCAGAGGCCCTACTTCACTAAGTGGCAAATTAATTCTGAAGATGTCCCTGAAAATCATCCCCAAAAGATGCAATTTCCTTTTTCTCTCATTCTCCGCAAGACTTTTCTTTTAACCTAAAACAATTATAAAAGCTATACTAAAGCGGTAGGAAATGGAATTTCAAAGGGTCACTAGTATTTAAGATCTTAAGTTCAATCACGTTGACATGTGTTCCATGATTTACTGATAAGAATTTTGGAGTTACGTGTTAAAAATTGAAATACTAAAAGCCAAAAGAGAGGACAGAGATGATGTCATGTCCTGAGGAGGTGCGGAGAAATTGGGGCTCAAGGTGTTGGTTGCTTTGTTTCAATTTGCAGGGCCACACACTGTGTGTGTAAGATGCCTGAACTTTGAGAGGCAGAGATGAGTCTACTGCAGGTGAAAGGGACAACTAGTGAAAGCAACTCCGACTCTTATCGACCTCTGAGACTTACGCTAACTATCATGAATGCTTCAGAAAAACAGTGTTCTGTTTTGTGTGACTAAGTGGTCCATGTACCATTCGTCTCTATTTGTCAGACTTTTTGCTTTTGTAATTTTCTGAACACTCCTGAACCCATTTTCCCTTTTTTTCCATAATTAAAAAAAGATTTTTTAATAAGAGTATAATTTATAGTTATCATTCTCTAATCGGATATTAAGTAAAGTATTTATACCATACCAAACCAAACTAAACATACCCAAATTCTCACCTAAGTAGGGTATAAAGAAGATAAGATGCACGTACTCATATCCACATCTTTGATAGAAATATAGAGACTGTTTCCTGATAGACCCCTAACTAAGGTAAAAGCAACAACAAACAAACACAAGCTAATAAACACAAATAACAAAAATAAACACAAAAACAGACAGACACAAACAAAATCAAACAGAACAGATCAATGCAAGTACATCACTGTATAAGTATAACAATATATGTAATATTTACTATTTATACATAATATATAAGTATATTATCTTATATATTATATATTTTAAGTAACACTTCACTAGTACAATAGTCGGTTGTCTATGACTCAAGTCTATCTCAAAAATTGCTCAGATCATTATAAAATAATATCATTTTGGTCAAAAAATTTGACCAGTCAAAACAAATTTTTAATTAATTTTAAAATAATCTGTTAATTTTATCATAATCCCATCATCTTGACTAGGATCTCCAACATCATGTATTAAAAAGCACCACTTGGACCACCTTTAGTGCAAATTTTATCTTTGTGCAAGCCAAAGTAATAAAGTGAAAATAGTTTATGGTTTATATGGATCCAAAAAAGGAATCTTTTATGAAGTATAAAGCAATCCTTATCCACCAAACATAAACAGAGTTTGACAATTGGAAGGGAACCATTGATTCATGCTCTCATCAAAGATTAGAATCAAATCCCATTATCAAAATTAGTTAAAGAAGAAAGGATAAGAGATTTTTTGCCATACCTACTAGTTAAATAAGCATTCCAAATGATGACTCATTCTAGAAAAGAATTGAGGTGTCTCGTTTTTCAATTAAACTTGGGCTTAATTTGAACTTAATTTTAAAAAAACGTTATTTTATACTTTTTAATTTTATAAAAATAGACAGAAACGGCCGTAAAACAAAATTAGATGACAACCTAATTGGTTCTCGTTTTACTCGAAAATTAATGAATAGATAAGCATTTTTCTGCTTTATTAAACCAAAAGGAAAGCATGGTATTAGCATCTCTTATCTCAAACTTCTTTAATAATCAATTTCCAGAAATAGTCAACTTAATGGAACTGATTCAGCCATAGATAGAACCGTTGTCTATGAGACATCTCACAGGACCACATGAAATTTGAAATAGTCAATCATGAGGAAGGAATTCTAAAATTAATAATTGAAAATTAGCAATACTTCTTTTTGCTATTTTTTCAGAATATATTTAATAAAATTCTCATATACATACAATATATTTTTTAAATTATATGCTTCAAATAAATTACTTAATCATACATTAAATAAAATTATTATATACATAGATATATTTTCAAATAAATCAATTAATGTTTTAGTGATTTAATCATATATTATGTTTCACTTAAATTACTAAATGTGAGAAAAAATTTCCCATTATTATTTTAATATTTAATACCAAATATTAGCATAATTATTAACTTTGCTTACTACTATTCAAACGAGTCCTTAGGGTTTTGGAATGAAACAAGAATTCAAGGAACCATTCACAAAGATAAAAATTCATCGCATTATCTAAGAAAACAAAGATCCCAAACATCGAATCTCATCTCACAATCATAAAAATTCAAGTCCTCAAAACCCAGAGCAATCAAAATTGACTCAAAGCTACTGAAGAAGTTCTGTAGAGAAGAACAAATTTCCCAACAGCCTATGCTGCAACAGAGGGCTTAGAGGCAGCAGAAAGTCTGGACCTCTTCTTTGCCAAACTCTCGCTACGACGCTCACGCTGCTCCTTCAACCTGGTTGCCAGGAGCTTCTGATATTCAGCTGCTTCAGCCTTGGCCTTAGCTATCCTCTTTTTCTTGTCAGCAATTCTAGCACGTTTCCGTTGCAAAGTCAGGGGAGTAACCAACCTCTGAATTTTGGGAGCTTTGCTAGCTTTCTTCCCTGCCAACACATCAGAATTGCAAATTTATGACACAACCATACCCAAACTGCAACGAGCCTAGTCTAGTGGTACTATTGTTTAGTAAACAATATCTAAATAGGTTTGGGAATGCAATACAGGAATTGAAGATTTAAGAACTTACCAGATTTGGTAGTAAAGGTCCGGCGATATGTATTGACATACTTCCGGACATCGTCCTCCTTTGAGAGGTTGAATAGCTTCCTGATCTTTGATGCCCTCTTTGGACCTCTCATTCTTGGTTTCTCAATGTCTGTAAGTCCAGGCAAGTCATTCTCACCCTTCTTCACAATCACCAAGTTCAACACTGAGAGATCTTGGCTAACGATGCATCCACGAACAGACTTCCTTCTACGTTCTCCATTTCGTCGGCCATATCCACGGAAGCAAGGAGTACCTGAATAGAGAAATATCCCATTCAATTTAGTATCTCAAGTCCAGAAATCATGATCATTTCTGAGAGATGCTCTCACCCACGTGTCAAAACAAACAGATCCAAATAGACAAACCTCTATGAAGCAAAAGGCGAACTCGTCCAGGAGTTAAAACACCCTGCTTCATTGGAAAACCTTGCTTGTCACAGCCTCCCATAATCTTGAATACATAACCATTGAACTCCTGTAGTTTAATACATATAAGAATGGTATACTATAGGCTACAGCAAAATTCAAAAGTTTACACAACAAACCAAAATTCTAATGACACACCTCACCCAAGGCATCGCCGCTGACTTCTTGTGAAATCCTCTTGTCAAAGAATGCTCGGCTGCCACATAAATACTTAACATCATTATAATTTTCTTAAAAAATTAACATCAGTGTCACTGAAACATCAACAAGAGGCTAGAAATAGCTTGGTAATATACAAGCCATCATGCAAACATGGATTAATAGCAAAGCCTAGAATGCAATGCGGACCACTCAATGTAAAACATCATATCAATTAAAACCTGGGTAGATGGACATGACTATTGACAAATTTTTCCCAACTTGTTACAAAAAAACTAATTTCAGTCAGCATACTGCAACATTAACTCTTATACTCATACATAGGTCTGATACCATGGAAAAAAAATAAGGAAAGAAAAAGTAGAGCCACCAACATTTGATTGCATAACCTTTAACAGAAAGGAAATATAATAAGGTGATAATTAGGTCAGACGATAAAATTAAGATCAAGTAACAAACTCAATTAAACATCATGATAGTTTGACATGATGTAAGGGAGTGAAAAAACAGCCAACAAAATGTCAGAAGCTCAAACGAAAAAGTTAAAATTCCAAATTATAATACATAGCTCATGGAATTAGAGTAAGCCAACTTCTGGAACAAATTTATGTACTTCTACCAAAAAAATGGAAGCTTACCGTTTTTTGAAAGGATTTCTGGTATAACATACTCCCTGACCATTAGTTCTTGATATTGATTCTAAAGAATAGTGAGTTATTTTTAGGGTAAATACCAGTGTAAGAGGATCAGGCATATATTTTTGGAATAATGTGTTATGATCCTAATCCAAGTCTTGTTAGGCAAAATATGACTGAACAAAAATTGTGTTTCCAATGCAAAGTTATGTTATTCATGAATTTTTTTTCCTACAATTCAGTGAGAAGATACAAGACAACAGTCGCCGGCTTCATTACTTGCCCGATAACCTAAGTCCTGAAAGAGTTGCTTACCATCATCGTCTTTAATAAGGCAAAATAACTCTTCTTTAGTTGAAAGCTCTAATCTTTAACTTCGACAAAATTATAACAATCATGAGCACTCGTTCGTCGATTGAAAAAAACATTACCAGGTCAAGATCGTTGCTCCTTGTTTTCTTTAAAGCCTCACAGACAAAAGAAATTGTAACCAAAAACTATCTAAACTTCCACTCCGAGCAGAAACAACAAAATTCTAACCTTACCCTAATCACAAATTTCTCGGGCAGAAAGTAAATCAGCAACAAAACAAGAAGACATTTTACTATCAATTGAGACCAACACTTACAGTTTCTGGTCATCATCAATTTCGAGCTTTTTCTGGCAACCAGTGGTTGGATTCGCAATGTTGAACTGCCAAAAAAGAAAATTTAAAAAAAAAACAAACGATCAAATTTGAGTTCCGCAAGGTGCGAGGACGTGAGCACCAACCTTCATATTTGATACAAGAGGGAGACGCTGCTCTGCTACTCCTACTCTTGGGGCTACCTTGGAGGCAAATTAGGGTTTTGAGACGTGCCTTTTATAGTTCTAGAGAGGAGAGATACGTGAATTGGGCCTGATTGATCTGGATCACTGGGTTTTGTAGTTCAAGATCCACAATAATGCTGAGTAGTGCTGTAAAAAGCTAAGAGTTATATTTTAATAATTTACTGAAATATAATAATAAAATTAACTCACTAAAAATATAAAAATTTTATAATACATAAAATTCAAGTTAAATATGATAACTATTTAAAATAAAATTTCGAATTAAGTATAAAATTTGCACAGATAATCAATGTTTTAAAAATCAGATCGAAAGTAAAACGTGTAAGACAAGATGTTTAAGGTTTAAAAAGTTCAACCGGGATTATATCGTCATAAATTAATTAAAAATTAAATGAAATTTAAAATATAATTAAACAAAATTACCTTTACTCATTAAAGAGTTTGAAGTTAAAAGAGATTATTAAATAAAAATTAATTTATTTATTTTAGTTTATGAGAATTTATTAATTTACGAAAATTGATCGATTAATTAATAAGTCAATTAGTTTTTAACAAAAAGAGTTATTAGAGTAAATCAAACCGTAAAGTTAAAAACATAACTGAAAAGTTAAACAGTTCAAGGTTTTAAAAATTAAACTGACCAAATCAGTTTGTTTTTTAATTATTAGAGATAATTATTAATGCAAGTTATTAATCTTAGATAAATATTTTTTGCCTAATTATTTAACATATTGATATAAATAAAGAATAAGACAATAGCAAGAATTAAACTTGGGCTTAAACTCTAAAGCAAAGATCAACATCTATTAATGTTAAATACATGTAATCAAAATTTAACAAATAATGACAAATAAATATTTATAATAATGATTTTATGTATGGATGATAAAAACGGCCTCAATTGGCCCGGCTCAAGACTCAATTGTCTAAACTGAACAAAACGACAAAACCTGAATGTAAATTGAGAAAAACAACATCGTTTTACTTAAAGAAAAAGAGTAGTGTAAAATGATTTCGTTTTATTTTTAAATAAAAAATAAAAAATTTGACCCAAATGAGCCTCAGGCCTTGATCATTTTTCTTCTGGTTCGAGCCTGACCTAACTTACTGTCATTGTTAATTTTATGGATAAATTAAAAGAGATTCATTAGAAAATTAGAATTATCTTTTTTTCAATTATATATTTATTGAATTTTCGTTTGTTTACTGCACGAATGTGCATAGATAACTTAGTAGTTTTGAAGTTCATCAAGGGTAGGGTTTGGAGGAGAATTCAGGGGTGGTCTAATAGATTTTTATCGCGGGCGGGGAGGGAGGTTCTCATTAAGTCAGTTATTCAGGCTATTCCCACTTATGCTATGAGCGTTTTTGAAATCCCATCAGGTCTTTGTGATGAAATTGAAAAAATTATGAACTCTTTTTGGTGGGGCCTAAAGAAGGAGGGAGGGAGAAGTATGCACTGGCTTTCGTGGAAGCGGATGTGTGGTCAGAAGGTTTGTGGCGGAATGGGTTTTAGGGAGTTGAGATGTTTTAATTTAGCACTTCTTGGAAAGCAGGGATGGCGTCTGTTAACGAAACCAACAACTTTGTTACATAAGGTCTTTAAAGCTAAATATTTTCCTGGAGAAAGTTTCCTGAACGCTCCGATTGGGAGTAACCCGAGTTTCGTTTGGAGGAGCATTCATGCGGGAAAGGAGGTGCTTAATCTTGGAGTGAGATGGAAGGTTGGCGATGGCTCTAAAATCTTGGCGGCATCGGATCCTTGGATTCCAAAAATGGGGTCCTTCGTTGCAGAGGATGGTGATCTTTTTGTTGACCCGTTAATGAAAGTTTCTCAACTTATACATGTTGACTCTAAGAGATGGGATGTTGGTAAGTTAATGCAAAATTTTAGCATGAGTGATGTTAATGCTATCTTGAATATTCCTTTAAGCTGGAGTGAGAGTGATGATTGTTTGATTTGGCACTTTGATAAGAAAGGGGAATATAGTGTCAAGTCTGGCTACCATGGTTTGTTTTCGAGGAAATTTGGGCGTGAGGATGGGGAGTCGATTAAATGGACCAAGATATGGAAATTGAATATACCGCCCAAAATTAGAGATTTTTTATGGAGAGCTTTGAGAAATGTTTTGCCTACTAGAGACAACCTGTTGAGGAGAGGAATCGTCACTGTGGACACATGCATTTGGTGTGAGGAAGCAGAGAGTCGCGATCATGTCTTGTTGGGATGTTTACTGGCACATAATGTCTGGTGCGAATGTGGATTCGTGGGGCTATCCATGGGGGCTACCTTGAATGAGGTCTTTTCGCAGGTGGCTTCTTTGGGTTCTACTGATTTGCTGGAGCATTGGGCTTTTATTACATGGAAGATTTGGCACGCAAGAAACTTGTGTTTGTGGGAGGGAAAAAGCACATTGCCGAGAGCTATTGCACAAGAAGCCAATTCATCTTTTTTTCAATACAAGCAGGAGAGACTTAAAGCTTCAGGGGTTAATTTTTCACGTGATGCTGGCCTGGCTCATGGGCAGTTACCGCATGATAACATTCGGGGTAGGGTTATTGATTTAAACAGGGACCAGAGAGATTGGCATTGTTTTGTTGATGGGTCATGTCTCACAG
>JANZXR010000170.1:32464426-32481679 GCA_027575705.1 Erythroxylum echinodendron | reverse complement strand
ATACTGACTCTCAGACTGTTGAGAGAGCTATTGATTCGAGTTCCAGGGACATTTCTGAATTTGGCTCTATTATTGATGATTGTAAAAGCTTTCTTTTTATGAGACCTGAACTTAAAGTTAAGTGGGTTAGGAGATCTTTTCTGGAAGGAGCTCATTTGTTAGCTAAAGCTTCCTTCTTTAATGCGTCTACGCATATTTGGGACTTAGTTCCAAATGCTTTGCCCAATTTTTTTTCAAAATGATAATAAAGTGATGAACTTTATTTCAAAAAAAAAAGTAGTAGAGAACCTCTCATCTATTTTATATTGTAAATTATATAATTGCATCTTTGTCAATAGAATATAAGAATAGTATAATCATTTTTCTTTTAATTAGTAATAAAATACTTAAGTAAATTAAGATATAATTGAATTTATAAAAGATGTCCCACTTATCAAATCATATAAATTCAAATAATTCACATTTTAATTATTTTTATATTATATTAGGATAACAATAAATCAGTTTATATCAATTATTCATAGTTCAAATATACTTAAAAACTTAATTAAATTCAAATCATACAATATTAAATCGTCACAAGATAAAAATTATTTCAATTTATAAATTTAAATATTATCATTTTAGACAATTTTATAAAATCATATTAGTTAGTCTAAAATTTTAAATCTTAATTAATTCAATGAATTAAATTTAACAATAAATTGAACCCAGTGAGACAACTTTTACTTAAGTCTAAACTCATGTCCAATTTGACCTGATGTGACTTTTTTTATTTAGATTAAAAAACAAAAAATAATGACATTTTTTTTAATTATCTGCTCTTCAATATATATATATATCAGTATAAGGCTACAAGTACAACAGGTTGCATATAATATTCCATCAGCATGCACTTTCACCTAATACCTTAGATTCCTATAGACTTGAAAGGTTTACAGATTCATAGTCTCAATATATTACAGCAAGAACTATTACTCATTCCCAGATTTATCTAAATCTCATACCCTGGAAACCTGGAGGTTGTTGGAACAAGAACATCAAACCAGAGGCAAGCTGTCCCAGCAAGTCCTTGAAACAAAGAGTAGCCATTTTCATGGCCAACACTCACAAGTTCAGTTGCATTATGGTACGAAAAACTTGCAAATGCCTTTGCTCTTTCTTCATATATGGACTCTCCTGTGAGCCGATATAGGGATAGGAAGGAGTAGGCATTTCCAGCTACACCATCACCTAGTCCCACCTTCTTCACTAATCCACTCTTCCACACAACTTCCCCTGCTTCTATGGCGGCATCTCGGAATTCCCTGTCATTTGGGAACACCTGAAAATGTTTGAGGAAGCAAAAGCTGTTAGCATGAATTATCTCTACCCTTCTTCAGTAATAGCAAATCCTAATAACTATTTCTCAAGGATCAGAGTGCAAATGGAATTCTCCTAAAATGTTGTTTGTATATGTATATAGAATTAGGTTCGGATTAGCGGTACATAAACTCTGCCAATTCTTTCTGGAAAACTAGTTTTCATAAGATAAAATGAATTGTCAGAAAGTACTAAGCTGCGTCTAAAATAGCACTGGCAAAATGGTACAAACTGACCTGACCTGAAGTCAACAGGTAAATTTCGTTTTGAAACGGATATCGGGTCGGATTCAACTTAAAACAGAAGAGGAAAAGAATGTCAACCAAATAATTTGATACCTGTGTTGCCTTACACAAGGTGATGGCTATGCCAGCTGCCCCATGAGACCACTGGACCAACTTATCTCTAGAGTTCCCTTCACTTGAAGGATAGTTTCCACTATGAGGGAACCTGTTACTCATCATGTATCTTAAAGTTGCCTTCACATCATCGCCATCTTCTTTGGAAAGTGGAAAGTGAAGTAACACATGTAAGATTCCAGCTAGGCCATTAGCTGCACCCCAGTACCTTGTGCCATGCCACCTGTACATCAATGGGCATGATGTGTTATCAGAAGCCCCTGCTCTTCCTCCAGCTAAAACAGCATTAACCACAGGCAGAAGATAATCATCTGGTATTGTTCCTTGTCCAAGATGTTTGTTTATGAATAAGGCAGCCCACAAAAACCCAGCTCTCCCATACATCAGCTCATAAGACATACCAAAACCACCTTCCTCCGGTCCTGCTGGGAGGGCTTTCTCCTGAGCCAGCTATGATCAATCAACAGAACGCATATTAATGGATATTCTTAAATGGGCCTGACACGACTTCAGTTCTCCATCAATCAAATAGTAAATACAGTGGAATAATGTAAGGCAGAGGTTCACGAACACATTGATCAGTGGAATTATGTTAGCTAAGCTTAAAGTTCTCCAAACTTAACTAAACATGGTTGATAGAGTGGTCCAATATTTTCATCTCTTAATTAGAAGTCTCAAGTTCGAACTCTAAGAATAGAAAAATCTGTTTAACCAGTACTTTACTCTTTACGAACTGACCCGATGCAAACAAAGATTAGTCCAGATATAAATGACTTAAAAGTGACTTCTCATAATTAAGACCCTCTTAAAATAATAGGTTAAAAAAAAAGAAAATTTCTCCAACTTTTTTGTCTTGGGGACTTTGACAAAAGGGCATTCTTTTTGGTACATAAAGATTCATTCTTTAATGTCTATCATCAACAAGACAAGTTCTTTTATCAGACATGAGCCCCTACCAAAAGCAAACCTTATCGTCGGTTACACTGGTTTGAAGAATTCTCTAATCTCTAGTATTAGAATATGACTCAATTACATAATTATTAATAGTTATTATTATCTATTTTCTTAAAATAATATTAAGTTATTACACAAACAGCTGTTAGTGATGGGACAACTAATGCGAACAAAAGATCACATCATACAGAAAACGTTTTTGTCTCCCAGATTCTAGGAAACGCATCTTTGGTAAGCAAAAGTCACATCTGTATCCAACTTACTTAGATATTGGCGGCAATTGAACGCACAAATGGTCGTCGAGTAGGCTTCACTAATTCAGAATATGTGGCGTCACTCAAACCACTCCCATAAAGCAAGATAGAAACGCTTTGTCTAAAATAGTAATTATAATAACAATAATAGCTTGCCGGAAGAGCAATAGAGGATGACAAAAATATCATCTTTTATCAAAGTAATGTCTTAATAAAACTCTTTAACTAATTAAACAACTATAACTACTATTATTTGATATTAATATTAAGGTCTATAGAAATAAAGAGATGAGACTAAGAGTAAACTAATTATTTCTTAATTTCTACTTGTTTGACTATTAAAAATGGAATGAATTTTAAAAATGAATAGTCTGAAAATATTTTTACAATATCTTTATAATATTATTATCAAAATTACATACATAATTTTATAATTAATTTCTTTAATAATTATTTTGTTTTTAATTAATACTATGTTAAGTAAAATAAGATTTTGTGATTCTTTGATTTTATTTTTATTATAAAAATTAATAATTTTAAATAGTTAAAATTATTTTTAATTATTTTATAGAATATAAAATATTTTAATTATTTATTTATAAAATAAAATATACAATAACTAAATATAAGTAAAAAAATTCTCATTGATACTAAATAATAGTATAATTATTAACTTGTTTAATCTCATTCTTAATAATTACATACTAAACACATATAATTAGTAATTATATTATTATTTGATTCTGACTTTTTATTTTTATACCCAGTTTTTTTATTTTGATTACTTCATTATTATTTTAAGACGTAAGAGGCTTAAATTCAACGGAGGGCATGCTTGAGTTAAGTAAGATCTTCCAAACTATGCCCTCCTCAGGTTAACTTTATCAACACTAAGAATGATCAATCAACTCATCCTTTAAAGGCTGATTCGAGTACATACTTTACAAGATATCAGATTATCAATCTTCCATTTCCTATTTTGTCTTTTGTAGAAGATGAGATTTTTTGTGCATCTGATCAGATAAAAGAAATATCAATGGAAGAAGTGATAAGGACACCGACTGAAATATACCTCAAGGAATAGGTTCACATATAAGTCACGCCTTTGATGGTCCCCTCTGCAATTAGCTGCTACAGCTCCAAGAGCACATGTTCCTCCTCTACCACATAAGAAGGTCACATGTCTGAAAATTCAAAATGTTCATTAACTTCAAGTATACGAACTAACAGAATTAGAGAAGAAAACAGAACAAGCACTTTAACTTGTAACATCTAAACTCTATCCAAGTGCCCTGTACAGCTGCATATTGTGTGGAGGATGACCTTCTTTGTATGAACGATTGCACTACAAGTAGATAGGTCACTGTTATTGGACATACTCTAATGGTTACCTTTTTTCTTAAGTTTCATTGAAAGTTGGTTATAGTGTGGATGACATGAAGACAAAAAAGGTCTCTTGCATTAAGTTTCATTGAAAGTTGGCTATACTGTGGATGACATGAAGATGAAATGTCTTCTCCACAATATATAATTCAATTAAGCATCAGGTTTATGAGTCCAAACTTCCATGATTCAGTTACGAGACAATTAATTTCCAATAAAAGGGTTGATTCTACGAGAAGATTACAACATTTCAATTTGGCATAAAGAGAAGGAACCATCATACATATACATGAACCCACCTTGGGATTGAGATCCTCTGTATCCAATTTTGGATGTGCCCTGTATCCCATCAATCTCAACCACTCAAAATTGGATACAGAGAATCTCAATCCACCCACCTTGACATAAACAGTATAACCAAACTTCCAAGCCATCAACCTCAAACTAAATATACCAAGTGGCATGAGAGAAAAGTAGACATTTCACCTAAAAAGTGTGAACCAGGACACACAAGTTTTTTCAATCACGGACAGAGTGTGTGAACCAGGACACACAAGTTTTGTCAATCACGGAGAGAGTGACCCAATGCCAAGTTAACAAAACATCACACTCACACAGTTAAAGTAAAACCAAGTAGTAGTCACTAAACAGCACCAAGAAAAGCAACACAGAGAGAAGACAAGTTACCTGGAGGAGGTAGGTGCAACGGTGGCACACGTGTCAACGATCTCCGTACACAGATCCAAGTCCATGCGGTTGCCGGTGACCTCGTACGACCTCAAACACGTGAAAGCCGTACCCAACAGACCCGTATACACTGTCGGGTCAATAACCGAGTCCGCACTGCCACTGGCTTTCCATGTCATCTCCACAACCTGCAGGAAAGAAACAAACCGTGTACTGTCATCAGCTAACAATGCTCAGAGGATATTAACTCAATATTATCCTGCGCACCCTGACTCAAAATTGTCCGACCTTACCTGGTTCTTGAGAGATATGGCTGCTTTAAGAAAAAATTCGTTTGGGAGTTCTAAGTTGGTAAGCGTTGTACTTGGACCCATTTTTTGAATCAAATCAAGCCGTTCGTTGTTGCTCTCTTCACAGGCCGTCTCCTGAGAAGCTAACTCAACCACAGACGACATGGGTGATGGGTCTCTCTCCAAAAGCTCTCGCTGGCTCTCTCTTTATAGCCTTGCAAAGTAAGCAAGCAACGAACAAGCAAACGAGGAAGAAGAATAAGTACCTTTTTTTGTGGACTTACGAGGGGTGTGGATCGGTGTTGGGCTATGATTGCCTGTGTTGGCGGTGTGGATGTTGAGAACCGCCATGCTGGCCACTTGTCTTCTTTTTCGTACTAAAATATTAACCGTTGGATAAGCATGAGAATCACGCGCCTTTTTTTTAGATATAAGTAACATTAAAATTTTAATTTTTTAAAATATATTTTTTTATACTATAAGACACAAATCCGGTATAGAGCCGCATGAGTTATGAGAGGAGATGCAAATTAGATGTGGAAAGGAGTAGCTCTGATAGTGAGGGAAACTGCTACAAAACTCCTAGGTGTTTCTAAAGGGCAAAGGAACAAGCGGATGGAATCCTGGTGGTGGTCGGGAGAGGTTCAGGGGACGGTAAAGACAAAAAAGAGAACGTACAAAGACTTAGTAGCAAGTACAACATATGCAGAGCGGGTAGCCAATAAATAAGGTATAGAATGGCAAAGCAAAAAACAAAGAAGACAATTTCAATAGCGAAAGAAGAAGCATACGAATCTATATACAGGGATTTGGATACGTTCAAGGGAGCACAAAGAATTTTCAAGTTGGCGCACGTGCGACGAAAGATCTCAACCAAGTCTACTATATACGAGATGAAGCAAGTCCAGTACTCACAGAGACACAGGCCATCAAGAGTAGGTGGCAAAGTCACTTTTTCGGCTTGTATAACGAAGGCATCTCAGTCAATAGAGAGTTAGGTGAACATGTCGTATCAGAGCATTTTTCAAACTGGTCCGAACTCGGTAGGGTCACAAGAGGCAAAATTACAAAAATTTTGAGAGTGATGGAAAGCAGAAGGGCAGTCGGGCCGGATGAGATCCCTATAGAGGTATGGAAGCGAATATGATTTATAGGTATTGAGTGGTTAGTTCACCTTTTTAATGTGATACTAGACTTAGCCAAAATGTTGGATGAATTGAGATTGAGTAGGTTGATCCCAATATACAAGGCCAAAGGGACATCCAACAGTATCACAACTATAGAGGCATCAAATTACTAAGTTATACCATGAAGCTGTGGGAGAAGGTAATCGAGAAGAAGGTCCGGAGAGCAGCTTCTATATCAGCTAACCAATTTAGATTTATGCCTAGTAGGTCCACTACAGAAGCAATACATCTTCTCCGTAGGCTTATGGAAGGCTACAGAGAACATAAACGAGATTTACATACGATCTTTATCGATTTGGAGAAGGCGTATGATCGGGTTCCTCGAGAAATTTTATGGAAGTGCTTGGAGGCAAAGGGAATCCATCTAACCTATATACGCGTTATTAGAGATACGTATGAAGGAGCAGTGACTAGCGTAAGGACGATAGGGGGTGACACGGAAGCATTTACTATTGATATTGGCTTACACCAAGGCTCCATGTTAAGGCCTTTTCTGTTCGCCTTAGTGTTAGATGAGCTTACTAAACATGTCCAAGGAAAAGTACCTTGGTGTATGCTATTTGCTGACGATATTGTCCTGGTAGATGAGACTATGGCGGGGTCAATTCCAAGTTAGAATGTTGGAGAGAGATGTTAGAGTCGAAAGGTTTTAGACTGAGCAGGTATAAGACGGAGTACTTAGAATGCAACTTTTCAGGAAGCCAGATGGTCCATCAGGTGGCGGTAACAATTGGAACTGATGTCATACCACAAAAACAGAGCTTTAAATACCTCGGGTCTATCATCCAGAGAGATAGTAATATTGATGACGATATAGTCAATCGTATCAAATCCGGGTGGAGCAAATGGCGAAGCGCATCAGAGGTCTTATGTGATAAAAAATCCCTTTAAAGCTCAAAGGGAAGTTTTACAGAATGGTGATTAGACCAACCATGTTATATGGGGCAGAGTGTTGGCTCGTCAGAAGTCGACATACAAGACAATTGTTGCTAGCAGAGATGCGTATGCTTCGGTCGATGTGTGACATTACTAGGGGAGATAAAATCCGCAATCGTGTGATGCGAGACAAACTACAGGTGACCAATATTGCCAACAAGATGAGAGAGACCAAGCTTCGGTGGTTTGGGCATGTGAGCAGAAGGCACTCGGATGCTCCGGTAAGACAATGTGAGCAAATTATTCTTAGTGGCTACAAAAGAAGAAAAGACAGGTCATACAAGATCTGAAGAGAAGTAGTTAAGAAAGATATGTCAGAGTTAGCCCTTACAGTGGAACTGGTCAGATATTGAAAATTTTGGCCGGATAGGATAAGGGTAAGGGAAACCCTTTAAAGTACGACAAGGTAGTCGAGTAAGTGTATTACGAGAGTTTACTGTCATGCTCACACACTCTATTCACCGCGTAGGAAGTCTAATCTGTCTTTTTTAGTTTGAAGTTGTAGACTTTTCTTTTCAGGGATCCAAAAACGATCCAACAAGAATGTCGGACCTTGTAGGATTGTCATACACACAAAGTAGCAGCGCCAGAACTCCTAACCCACATAGCGACGAGTAAAGCCGATATATTGCAGCCTATCAAGTATTTCTTAGAGCTGGGCTCTATATCAAGTATGTCCTTTGTTTTTATTTCCTTTCCTATTTTTTGTTATTTATTTATTTATTATTATTTATTATCAATATTTTATTATTAGTATTTTGTATTTGTATCTTTGTTATTTGTATTATTTGTAGCTATTTTATTTGGTTTTATTTTATTCTATTTCTTTATGTACTTATTTAATTTTATTAACCTCCCCTCTTAACATATCAATTTTTCTCTGCATCAGCCTCTCTATTATATAGGGATAAGGCTGCGTACTATTAGATCACCCCAGACCCCGCTTCATTGCGGGATTTCAAACTGGGTGATGATGATGAGAACTCTATTTTGAATGTTGACCTTTTAAGGTTGCGTTTGGATCTGCAGTGCGATAGGAATAAGTACTTATTCACTGTAGTTTTCAAACGCAGTCATATGTTTGGATCTTCGGTAAACAACTGGAGGGTGGAGAAAACTGCGGTATCACCGCAAAAATCAATAAAGAGAAAAAGGATTGCGATAGGAAACTGCTTTTGCGGTGAAAATTATACTTTCCATTAATAACCTTCACTACAAGTATTATTTTCCATTATACTCTTAATTAATATGACTAATAATATATTTTTATAAAATATTTTATTTACTAAATTTATTTTATTTATATTTTCTTATTTTATTATTTATAATTTTGAATTTATATGAGTAATAATATTTTTAATTATTTATACAATAATTAATAGTTTATTAAATCAATAGATTTTTTAGTCATTTGATCTCTTTTCAGCAACTGCAATCGCACTTGTCAAACAACTATTTACACGTTTCAGCAATTACCAAAATAGTAATCTCAAACACATAAGTACTTAGGGGTGGGCCAAAAAATCGAAAAAATTGAACCAACCCAAAAAACCGACGAAACCGGGCCAAACCAAACCAAACCAATGTGATGGATGGTTTGGTTCGATTTCGGATATTGGAAAACCAACTATATCGGTTCGGTTGTGGCGTAGGCAAAATTTTTTTGAACCAAACCAAACCAAACAGATCAACTAAAAACAAAAAAGTTTGTATTTTTTATACTTCTAACTCTAGATATATAAGGTAAATTTGCAACTTTGCAAGTATAACAATCATCCAATAGGTCCTAAAATGAATTAAAAATGTTGAATATGCACTAAAATTGACCCAAATTTTAAGGCACAAATTTAAGGCCCAAACCTATTGAAATAACCGAAACGAACTGAACCGCAAGACAAACCGAACCGACGGTTTCATCTGACATTTGGTTCGGTTCGTTTTTTTTATAAAATAGAACCGATTACTCGTTTCGGTTAGGTTCAACAGCCAAAAACCGACCGAACCAAACCTTGTCCACCCCTTTAAGTACTTATTGAGAATAAGTACTTATCATTTCAGCTGGTTGTCAACTACTACCGCTCTCCCAAACCAAGCTTAAATTTTATTAATTATTATCAAAAGTTATTTTTTTAAAATTTAATTGGAAATTAGGAATAAAATATAAATTCTAAATATTATTTACTTAAAAGGAGATGAGGAAGGCAAACCCAAAAAATGACTTTAATTTGACTTTAAAATTTAATTAATAAACTTCAATTTTATAGGATTCAAGATTTTTTTTTAAGATTTAGAGAAAAACAACACTAACGGAGCCCGACCACTAGATGCCTGACAGAACCCAACCACCAACAGGTAAAACTCTTGACTGTCCCAAGCTCTTATAAGATATGTGCCCACATGAAATCGAACCTAGAACTTGGCCGAAGCCAACTCCCGCTCTCAACCAGTAGGCCACCGCTCAGGGGATTTCAAGATTAAATTTGAATATTCGAATAAATTTAAATTAACGTTAGAGCATAATAAGCAATTTTCAAATTCTCTTAATTATGAGATATAGAATTAAATCGACTTAAAATTAACAGGTTAAAATAAACTTAAATCGAGTTGGAATTCCAATTCGAGTATTCATACCTAACCAGTCAGGTCTCAATAATGAACTTATAACCATTGCGGTTAAGGCCCTGTTTGAAAATTTATGCTCAGATCTAGGAGGCCCAAATCGGAAGATAGCTCAAAACTGAAGTGGATTCAGGGTTAGGTTTGGGCCGAAATGTCAATCCTAGCGAAGTTGATACAGTCGGAATAAGGCAAAGGAATCAATCCCTATGGCCAATCGACATATGCTTTTCCCATTGTTTGATCATTTCAAAGTTCTGCAACTTTTCATCCTCTCACCCAATCGAAGGAAGTATATAAGAACACATAAACACCAAGACACATGCTTACTACACTAAACCTTCAGTTTCAGTATTTTACCTTCTTTACACATAATCAGAAGAAGAACAAAGTGAAATGAATGATCTACTTGTGAAAAGGTAAACAATTTATTCAACAGCTGCTTGTTCTTTCTTGTGCAGCTCTCCACTGTGTGATGGATCCTTCTTGTTGTGCCCTTCAACACTAGCGGATGCCTCTTTCGTAGCTTCTTTTGGAGTCTCCTTCTTATGGCTTTCACCACCAACCGACGGTTCCTTCTTGTGGGTGTGTGTGCTTCTTCTTCTGATGATTATGTCCCCGAATCTTCGAAGCAACGCTTTCTTCTTCCTGGAATTCCTCTCGCTCTCCAAGTCATCCATATGAATATGATCATCATCCTCTGGATTCACTACCTCCACATCATCTATGAACGTAGACGATGACCTTCTCCGATGGTGAGTTGCAGGAACTGGTGATTCTACTTGATCAAGTATCGATCCTTTTAGCGGGTCGGAGTTTGCAGAATCATCGTCTTCTTCGCTGTCTTCGTGTTTATCATGAAGTTTGTGATCTTCGTGCTTGGGAATTATCAGCTCCTTGAGATTGAGACTGCAAGTCTTGCTCAGTTTTTTACCATCTTTCTGATCTTTTGCTTCTTCTGATTTAAACTCCTTTCCTGTTCCTTCGACGAGCATACGCTTCAGGTCTTTGATGGTTTCGAGTGCATTGGCCTCGTTTATCCTCAGGTTTTCGTTCTCTCGAGTAATGAAAATCAAAGCGTCGTCTTTCTCTGCTAGAATGTCCTTGAGTTGGGAATTCTCAGCTCGAGCAATTCCTGCAGCTTCCTTGGCAACACTAGCTTCATTCAGGGCCTGTTTCAGGATGTCTCGCAGCTTGTTGTTCTCTTGTTTTGCTGTCTTGTTCAGGTTCTCAGCTTCTGTAAGCGAGTTCAGGAGTTTCCTATTCTCTTCCAGGGCAGCAACCTTCTCATCTTCTGCACTTTTTATGCAATCCACAAAGCCTGTTTCTTTAGCATTCCAGGCCAAAAGTGACTCCTCAGCCTCAATTCTCAACCTCTCAGCTGTGTTTCTGTATATATCAGCTTCTTTTCTTGCTTCACTCAATAGGGAATCGTGCTTGTCCTCCATTTCCTTTATCTTCTCCTTCAATTCCTCTTCCTCCTTTCTGTATCTTTCAACTTCTTTTTCTGTGACCATTAACTTTTCCTTCTTTTGGTTCAATTCTGTTGCAACTTCCATCAGAGCTATTGCCAAATCATCCATTGCCTTCTTACTATTCTCTTCTGCTTTTGTAGCTTGCTTCGCTTCATTTCTAAGAGATTCCATCTCCTCATGCAGGCTCTTGAACTTCAACTCAGATTGCTTCTCAGCCTCCTGGAAACGTGCCAGGTTCACACTCGCCTTATCAAGTTCAGACTTAACCCTCTCCAATTCTTCTTTCAACGAAACCTGATGTTCCTCACCCGTTCCAGGTGATGAACCCTCCAATTTGTTAATCTTTTCTTGCAGGGAAGAGACTTGCATCTTTGATTCTTCAAGGGATATCTTAGCTTCCTCAAGCTGATGTGTTTGAGAAGCGAATGAATCCAACATTTTCGTTTCAATTTCCTTCTTTGTTGCTAGTTCCATCTCCACTTCTTGTAACCTTCTCTGGCTTTCTGATAATAACTCCATCATCTTAGCCTCTGAAGATCGAACTTTACTCAGCTCTTCATTCAACGTGAGCAAAGAATCGTTACTCTGCACCAGTTTGGACTCTAGCTCTTTCGCCTTGCTCAGTTCAACCTTCAAAGATGCCATAATACTGTCCTTGATCCTCAACTCTTCCTGGGATTTTGACAAGGACTCCATTACCGAATTGAGCTCTGTAAAAACATCAGCAACCTTACCGCCGTTCATGGCTTCTGTCAGCCTCGCGTTGGCCTCATTCGCTATTTCCTTCATCTCCTTCAGCTCATCTCGAGCTCTGTCTCTCTCTCTTTCCGCTGTCTTCAACCTCTCCATCGCATCCATCAACTCTTCTTCTGGTTTCCCTGCTTGTTGCTGCATCTCTTTTAAGAGATAACCCTGAATCCAAGTTGAAGAACTTATCGTTAAATCTAACGAAGGCAGAATCAAACCCTTCTTCCCAAATAGAATCATAAATTGTCTAACATTGATTATTTTGCAGGAAACCCAGAAATTGTCGAAGAAAGATTACACAAAGATTAAAACACAGCCAAAGGGCTAATACAGATGAGGATCATTACCTCGGATCAAGAACAGATGATTATGAACTGATTTTTGTTCTCGAATACCTCCACCGCTATTATGATCCAGAGGATGGACTCAGAAAAAGATAAGAATTATGCAGACCCAGATCAGAAATGGAACATGTAACGTCAAAGATCAATGATAAATGCCTAGATCAAACGAGAAAATGACAGTTTGGAATCGAACCAAAGTTTCTTAAACGGGAAGAATCAGCGTTGCATGGGTAAGACACAGAGAGAACAGAGGAAAACAGCCTAGATTTGGATAACACTTTTTGAGTTTATTCCTCATACATGCACCTTCCTCTATCTTTGGAAAAAACATTATTCAAAAATAGGGGAGGGACATGGAGAGGCCATTGATTGAGAAATCCGTAGACATAAGAGAGGAGCAAGTAACGTTTGAGTTCCAACGAGAGAGGAGGGGGTTTGGTTTTGGAGCATCCGAGAATGTCCGAAGTTGGCGGGTTTCCCACTAAGACAATAGACAACAACTTCAGGTATTCAAAGGTGGCCTTTTTTTATTTTTGTCGTAGTATTGTGTCTTATCTCCTAATTGCGTGACCATTGCTCATGTTGGAGACTCTTCCAACAATGAAATTTTCTCATTTCTTAGGGTTTAAGTTAAAAAAGGAATTAGCTTTGATGCAAAGTTGAATATTGGGAAAAAAGTTTGACTAGAAAAGATATGAATTTTTCAAAAAAAGACTATAAAGGTTGCCTACTCGACTAACATAATACTATAAATGGCAATTTTAACCTATTCAACTTATTAATATCATTTACAGTAAACTTATGATATTATTTTGATTTGATCAAACTTTATGATTAGGACAATTTTTTATTTATAATAAATATAAAACAAACCTTCAAATTACACTTTAATATTTTCCGAAAATATTTAAAACAGGCAATTAATTGATCAATTACTTTTAAAATAAAAAGTAAGTTTCTATAATTATAGACTTCCTTTCTAATTAATTTTATAAAAATTGTGAAAAAAACTCAACTTTTTGTTCTTTCTAATTAATTTTAACAAAATTATTTAAAGAAATTCATTTTTTTAAATATAAAAATAATGTCAATATTAATATATTATTAATATATAAATAACACTTAATGCTAAAAATTAGGCTCAACATTAAATAAAACATCATCCTACTCTTAAAAAATTAAACTAAATAAGCCTAAACTCAAACTTATTAAAAACAAAATAATCTACATTTTTTATTATAAAAAAATTATTTCCGATCGCCACCCCTATCCATTAACGATCAATTTTAACACTTCAAAAAGATACCTTTTCTTAGTTTTAGATTATTGGAGTCTAATCAAAATAAGTGATGGTAATGGGACATTTGGCCATTCCAATCTTATTCCAGGCCTGACAATTTCCCATCAGGAACCGATATTCCTATTAGCGACCAATACGAACTGAATCTGTATGCTTTTAAGATTACCTAAAATTTTTAAGTCAGAGCAGAATAGCATCGTCATTAAAGTTGTCAGAACTGTCAGAATAAAGAAAATTCCACCGTTTCGTACATACGACTTAGTCTTGCCAACCACGCGTGAAGAGGAACGACCAATCCGGCCATCAAGACTGTTGCCGAACTTAGTCAGATCAAAGAAAAAGTAAAAACTTCAGAATAATTTTACAAGTACAATATACACGAGAAAGTTCGACATACTAAACTAGATTAGATCCGAATGATAGCTGTGTTCAGTACCAGGTGGTACCAGATGTCACAAGAACAGTTTTAAGACGAATATACTCGGTTCAAATCCCATTGAAGCCAAACAAACACCACCTCACGACCCATCTTCCCAACACAATCTAATTAACCAAAAACCTACTTATCTACCTAATCAAAGCTTATCATGATGTAAGAACATGTCTAAAAACCACTTTTATCATCCACAGCTTAAGCACGTTCGCCCCTGATCCGCCTAGCCAATTGGATATCCTTTGGCATAATTGTGACACGCTTGGCGTGAATAGCACAGAGATTGGTGTCCTCAAATAGACCTACAAGGTATGCCTCCGCAGCCTCCTGAAGTGCAAGCACAGCATGACTCTGGAAACGTAGATCGGTCTGCCAATAGAAAGATCCCCCAATAAGACATCCTGAAGACAACACTACTTAGACCAACAAGTACATAACAAACACAAACAACAATCATACCTTGAAATCTTGAGCAATTTCACGGACAAGCCTCTGGAAAGGGAGCTTCCTAATCAAAAGCTCGGTACTCTTCTGGTACTTACGAATTTCACTGCGCAACATCACGAAGCAAGGTCAGGAAAAAAAAAATTGTTTCTTCGTTTTGACAAAAGGGCAAATACAAACGGGAATGAAGATTTAACTCACCGAAGAGCGACAGTTCCAGGGCGGTAACGATGAGGCTTCTTGACTCCACCAGTGGTTGGAGCAGACTTACGTGCTGCCTGATAACATTAAAAAAATAATTCATCAGCAAAAAGATTAAAATAAACCACAATGTAAACACTGAAGAGATAAAGATCAAATTGTTAGTAAACCTTGGTGGCGAGCTGCTTCCTTGGAGCCTTTCCTCCAGTAGATTTACGAGCAGTTTGCTTGGTACGGGCCATCTGCAACCAAAAACAAAACCAAAATAACTAAACTTTGAAGCCTCTCGTCTATAACAAATGCAAATCATAAAATAGCCACGAAGAGCCGCAACAACCCCACGATAACCGACATCACTGAACAAACAATCAACACCAAAACCCGTACAATCATGTCAAATCAGACATAAGCCCTAATTTCAAGACGATCCAGAAATTTCAAAACCCTAAGTGTCAAATTAAGCAAAGGTATCATGAATTTCAAAATCCCCAAACGTCGAAAGAGACATAATTTCAAAACAGAAATCAAGCTTCTACAACGAGAATCAAAACAACGAATAATGCAATCTTCTGAACCAACAAGCCCCAAATCCTTTACAAGTAACAATCTTCAAGAGACAAACACATTAATCGAGCAGAAACCTAGTGGAAATCATTCTTGGCTATCCCAAAAAATCTAAGCAATTTCTTGAAAAATATAATGAAAAAGAACTATAGAATAAAGAGAAACCAAGAACATACCTCTAAATCGCTACAAGAATCTCTCTCTCTTTGTCTTTCTCTTTCTATCTCCCTCCTTCTGTGTCTCTCGCTATCTAGACAAAAGCTATAAAAGTGAGATAAGGAAGGGGTCAATAGGTATATAAAGACACGAGTTTCACGATCCAACGGATAGGATTGACTGTCCTTGTGCTTTCATATGTTGGTGATCGGACGGCTATAACAGTGTTGAGTTGTGTTTTTTGGGACTGAATGAATGGCCGCGATGATATATTATAGGACGGTTGCGGATCGTGAAGGCTTAATACGTGAATCCTATTGGTCAATGAATGTTTAGTGTCATCTTAAAACTAGAATTAGCAACATTATCTTTGACCGATCTAATAAAGTCATATTCAGACAACTCGCGAATAGTAACGTTACTTCTAGTTTTAATAATTCTA
The DNA here is from genome assembly GCA_027575705.1 of Erythroxylum echinodendron. Lineage (NCBI taxonomy): Eukaryota > Viridiplantae > Streptophyta > Magnoliopsida > Malpighiales > Erythroxylaceae > Erythroxylum > Erythroxylum echinodendron. The sequence goes on along the minus strand of JANZXR010000170.1, from coordinate 32,465,545 downwards.
TTATGTTTATCTCTTTATTTTTAGAGATGGCTACTGAGCTCGGCCAAAGTCAACGAATTAGGCTAGTATGATTAGAGACGTCAAACTCGGCCCGATTTACCCTACCTAACTCACTTTTGACTTAAATTAATTAGGGCATAGGCCGATCAAAGACCAACTGTGGTCAGTACAGTTAAGCCATAAGTTAAGATTGGGCACGTCATGGGTCAAAGTCAAGCGGGCTACGAGTCGAGTCGGACTATTAATATTCCTAAGTAAGATGAGTCTCGGGCCTGATTTGAGTTGCATAACATAAACATGAGATCTTATTTTTATAAATAAAACATACTTTTTGTTAAAAACTATTAACTTATTTTTTCTATTTTAAATTTTGTTTTGGCCATGTTGTCTTAGACTAAGTCGAACTAAGATTAAGCTGCCTCTAACGAGGCTTGGATTCTAGCTTAGACCTGTTGCTTAAATCTTGATTAAGCCTCAGGTCGGATTCAAGCTTAGGCAAATCTAACCCGGCCCGTTGTCTTTCTTGTTTATTTTATTGTAATATTTTGTTTAGAGTGATAAGTGTAATGTCCATGCGTTTTTAGTTCTGAGGTGTTGCTTGTGTAATTTGAATACATACCTTTTCAAACTAAAATCTTTAATTTTCTTTTAGATTTTTAATTGAGGTTGTGTTAAATTGATGAAAATGAAAGGGCTTAAAGAATCATTTATTAGTAATTAAAGAGTGTTTGGTTCAACTTTTGGCAAGTAGAAAAGTACTTTTTTGACCCAAAAGTTATTTTAAAGAAAATGATAAGAAATTTATTGAATATTCTAAAATAATCATTAATTTATATAAATAATAATTTAAAAATACATATTTTTATTAATTTAAATTGGTTACTTTTAAACAAATTCCCCAATATTTCAATTAACATTTTATAAATTTTCAAATAACATTTTGTAGTTTCACGACTTTTTTTAATATGCAAAACTATTAGAAAGATAAAATATTTAACAACTTATGAAGATTGACGTAAACAAATATAGAAAATTTCAATTGTCTATAATAATTTTATTAATTTCACACTAATAAATATCAGTTGCTTTCTTTCATATCCTTAAATTATTTATTAAATC
>JANZXR010000170.1:32447678-32464326 GCA_027575705.1 Erythroxylum echinodendron | reverse complement strand
TCTATAATAATTTTATTAATTTCACACTAATAAATATCAGTTGCTTTCTTTCATATCCTTAAATTATTTATTAAATCACTTTAGTGTCTTTTATATAAAACCAAAAAACATTAATTTTAACAAATAAATAATTAACAAATATTCCATAAAAATAAGGATAGTATTATGAAATACTATCCCTATAACTATAACGATAATCTATAACCAAGCACCCCTTTTTTATTTCATACCCATTGAACCTTTTCGAAGCCATCAACCAAGCACCCTAAATACCATTAAGTGAAAAGAGGTGGTCCCAAGGCCGATTCACCAATAAAGATGGCCGAGTTGGTAAAAGCATATTCCCTACCAATCAATGGAGCTTTCAAGGCATTCGAGAGGGCTCAAATTGTAAGAAAAACGAAAAATAAGTGAACAATAGAATCTTCTTTGGAGGTATTCCACATATCTCATTACTAATTTACACCCTTTTTCTGCTACTTCTCAATCACAACATGTAACGTGGCCGACAAAAATCCTGTTTGACTACCTAATTTTCTATGGCTAAAATATTAATTAAAACAGAAAAAAATCAGCACTACTTACCAGGAACCAAACATCTTAAACACAATATATACCAATAGAGCAACCCAAGAACTATGCAGCTGTACTCGTGTGTATCTGCAAGTCATCAAGCATCCAACAAACCGAAACGGCAAGTCGCTGGATGATTTCGACGGTCACAACTAGCGAGTCAATGGGACTGCACGGTCGATGCATTATTGTTCTATTTACCAGGTTAAATGCCATCTCAAACTATAATCCACTGGATGCCACTAATCAAACTGTTTTGATTATAGAAATGGGTTAATTAATTGACTTTAGCGCCTGATCAGCAAATTTACCTTTCCGTTCACTGAACACCTGTGGCTTGAACTTACTTGTCAGGCTGAAAATCGTCTGCAACTTTAAGGTGATTTGCAAGCTTGAGTACAGCAGATTGCACGATTTCAGAACTTGGTGAGACAGAACTTGGAAAATGGGGTAGGCAAGCGGGTAGACATTGTTCATTGTCCTTTGAAAGGTAGAATAGAGAGAGCACACATCGGCAGAATATGAACCTACGCACGAAATTCCATGTAACAAGTGATGGCAAATTAGAAATGAGATTCGAGTATATAAGAATGTTTGCTGCTCAGTCGGTGGGAATCAGACCCAGAAATGACGAAGAAATAAGATATTACAGGTTTGAGTTTTCATCATCATAAATCGTGTCTATTGAGGCAATGTAAAGATTGAGATAATTACATACACAATAACTATTTTACCTACTACGATTTTAGACATTGTTAAATGAGCAACTGCATTAACTATTTAGAAAGGGTATACCTTAGAATAAGCCGTCTAAGAAGTGGATCAGACAGCACTTGCCCCCAAACCAGATCCAGGTTTTTTGATGTAGAGAGTATTACCTCCCATTCAGAAAAGGCCATTGAAAGAATCTCCTCAGCCATTTTATACAGATCCTAAAACCAGAACTCTTACAGCAATTAGAAAACAAACCAATAAAGACATTAGTTATAAAACCGAAAATGTCATCAAACTTACCATATCATCATGAGGAAACGTGAAGCCAACCATTTGACAGAATGCTTGCAGAGGAGCAGTCAAGAAAAAGGTAAACTGACTTCCATAATGTGTTTTACCAACATTAGATGGTTCTTTGAACACTGATCTAACAGGTGAGAGCAGTAAAGCAGCCTTCTCTCCTCTTTCCACACCATGTAAAACCTGAAATCACCCAGAATTTACCTGTGAGCAAGAATCGTGCAATATTAACCTCCTTTTATACACTAAGATGTACTAGTGATATAAAACGGTTGATCAAAGAGTCAAATTGTTTAGGCATGAAAATCCATGGTTATACGTGCACAAAATATTCGTCTCATACCTAATCACTAAATACATTAGACAGTAATGAACTTAATCCAACTCTAAAAGATAGGAGATTGCTTCCAATTGGAATAAACTCGTATTGCTGTCATGAAACTCCAAAATACATCCAACTCTTGTCTGACAAGTTATCCACAATCACGAGGTATGACAAACCTGCCTTGAATGCATGGCTGCTGTCACTATCAATAATCAAGAAAAGTGGTCTTCGAGTGAATGGAATAATATCCCCAGGGTAGAGTACATTTGGACCTGAACATGGGAAAGGAGATGATGTAATAAATAGAATGAGCACGGTAAGGAGGCAACATAAGATGATATTGTTAATTGCTCTCGAGTTTTAGTGATGAGTAAACATTTGGGAGGGTGTAACAAATAAAGCAATATAGCCACTTACCTCCATTTCCTTTTGGACCTAGTGACAAATAGTTTCTATAATAATCACTTGATTTTACTTCGCCATTCATAGGGGATTCAGGCACAGAGACATTCTTTTCAATTGAAGAACTAGATACAGCACTGTTTCTTGAAGATCTCAGTGACCCTCCAGAGCTTTCCACTTGGGAAGCATGATCTAATCCACCGTTCCCTACATTCATGATTCGACACAAACATTGATTTCAGGGCGAATAAATAGAAACATCAGTTAAAAGATTGCAGGCCCAAAAGTTAGGCTAAAGTTACCAGAGGCTGCTATATATAGTAACATGATGCTCTCCGGAGGAAGCTCCTCAGAAATTGTCGCCAGCACCTGCCAACATTTAATCAAAACATCAACGCTATGGGCTGCACATCTAAAATGAAAAGGACATAAGAAATTAATAACAAAATGCTCAATGTTCAAGAGTTATCCCACAAACATTATATGTGACAACATTCTGTATATAGCCCGTATCTGTTCCAAGGTTTTGTTCTAACATCAGTAACTTGGTTGTGGCATCCCTTTAGTTGTTGGGTACTCATACCTTTTCGATGCAGACGCTAAAAAATTCTTTCCTTCAAAGTTGCATGATTGTCCAAGTACATGAGTAAAATACATATGATTTGTCCTAACGCTTTGCTAAATTCAATTTGTGTCACTACTGATATGCAGAAAATGATTTTCAAGAACGACGACATTTTTATACAAGGTAAATATACCAAAATCAATTAGATAAAATATTAAAACTAACCGCTAGCAAGTGCGTGACAGAAGGACGATAAAGAACAGCTTTCCTAGGATTTTGAGGTAAATTTGGGTCAGTCAAATCCGCAGCCAGATTCATATCAATTAATCCAGAAGCTCCGGAATGATCTATTACTGTGCCGTTCTGTTTTGGTTCAACCACATGATTTTGGAAGCTTGATTCGACTGGACGCTTTTGGTAGAAAGATCCAATTGGCTCCCATTCCAGGCATTGCATCATTCTGTAAGTGTCCAAAGTAAGTTCTGCAAATTTCACCTAGAAAAGAAAAAAGTGGCAGAAAATACAAATTTATATAAGCAGGATAGTTCCAATAGACTATCAATCATAATATATCAACCAAATGATACTCATTCTTACTTCATTTCGGTGATAGCTTGTAAGCACAGCTTCTTGAAATTTTAGAACTTGTGTTGCATGGAAACGAGCCATATAAGGACGAGAAGCTGGATGTGAATCATATAGGCCACTATAACGAAATGGCCTGCTATTTGTAAAAGCACTATCAACTTCCATAAAACGTATTACTTCATGGACCACCAGCTTCCATTCTTTGAAATTCATCCCCTGACAGGAAATAACATGAATACCCCTGACCAGGTAAGTACCAACTGGAAGTTCTAACGATGTTTAAACCATTGGAGGAAGGACACTTGACTAACTTACCTTGTTACCTAATCCAACAAACAGAACTACACAAGCCATGGGAAGTCAGATCTCACGAGAATAATGAAAAGGAACAAGACTAGTTCAAGTTCCCTTAGTAAAGTACCTTTCAGGCTTGCACCTAAAAAGTTAAGTAATTCATTAATCAGGTTCTCTGTGATACGTATTCTGAATTTCCAGTTTTTTGTCTTGAAGATGGTTTTAGAGATTCAGTTTCCTATAAATAATGGACCTAATCCTTGGGCTCAAAAAAAAAATCAAATTACAGCAAACTGATTTGCAATGGAACGGCAAAGCTCTTCTATCGTTACTTCTCTCCATTCTTCTGTTTCTATTTATTTTTAGGCTATGTTTGGTTGGGGGTTTATTAATGGAATAGAATAGAATGTAATATTATTCCACTGTTTTGGAAGGAAGTTTTATAATAGAATAGAATGAAATGGGATAAAAAAGAAGGATTTCATATTCCATCTCATTCCGTCCTAAACAGTAAAAATAAAAAACCTCTTATTTGGAGAATTTAGGATGGAATGTAAAATAATAAATAACTTTACACTATATTACATTATAAATCCTTCATCCAAACAACATTTCACAACATTACATTATGAACCCTTCCACTCTTCCTAAACAACAATTTTCTAATATTATATCCATTTTTATCCTATTATAAACCATTATATTTCATTTCATTAAAAATGTTACGTCTAACCAAACATAGCCTTATTACTAAGTAATGGGAAGATTCCCGTCCAATCAGTCAACATTAATTAAATTACAACAAGAATTACCACCTTTATGACATGCGTACACAACTACTAATCCTGTCTATACCATGGTCACTTAAGCACACGATGCAGGTAACAAAACAACTGAAGGCTCGTATCCAAGTTTAGACTACCAGAATATCATAACCAAACTTCGCCTCCTATGTAATAGCGCTAAAAAACAGAAGCCACGAAAAGTGATATCTTCTTCAATCAGAAAACTATCTAAAGCAGCTGAACCACTAAAAGTTCCCAAAATATGAGATACTTTAGCAGAGTTCCATCGCTAAGTAGTGTCCTCAAAAAGAAAACAAAAAGACGAACTCTGAAAACCAACAAAACAAGGAAAAAGAAACAAAAGCTATTCCAGCCAAGTCCACCAAACCAAGCTTACACATTCTACGTTATGCAAATGAAGAACAGACGAAGGGAAAGAAAAAATACTCACTCGGAAATTTGATTTGCTATCATCAACGAGAGCTCGAAACCTCTCAACAAGCGCTCGAACCATCTCTGTCCGGTTCAAAATCAAAGAAACAAGCAAAAACCGCGCGTAAAATCTCAACTCCTTAAATCTCACACCTACATCCTTTGCTTTGGCTCCTTCGAAGTACCTCCTGTGCAAAATCGCCTCGTAGAACACGTAAGCAGCCACCAAGAACCTCATCTCACTCGTCCTCATATACTGGTTAAAGTAGAGCTGGCCGATCCGGCTCGCGATTTCCCCGATTTCCCAACGGTTCAGACCGCAAGCAACCAGCTCCGATCGGTTCTCCTGCTGGTACTTCCACAGCCTCATGTAGGCCTTGAAAACTTTCTGGAAGTAGCGATCCTGAGCGCGTCCGTACTGTGGAATGTCTCGGACGCGCGCGAACTTCCGGTCCGCGCTCTCCACCAGGGCACGGAAAGTCTGCGACACGTTGTCGCTGCCAGCCGCCATGGAGTTGTGTATCTACCGGAGACGGCGGTCGTCGGTGGTTGACATAGGAACATAAACGGAGGCAGAGAGAGAGAGAGAGAGAGAGAGAGAGAGAGAGAGAACGAAATGGAAGCTAACAGAAGTTGAGCAGAGTCAAGAGTGGTACGTGGGAGTGCACGGACTGACATGTAAGGTGATTTTTCTAGGGAGAAGCTGGAGGTGGAGCTGGAGCTGTGATCGTGTGTATTTGAGGAGACGATGCTGCTTGGCTTATGACCGTTGGATTTGGGGATGATAGGAATTGGATTTGACGTGGCAGTGATGGTGGGTCCAACTTTATCCCTCATATTTTAACGGGACCATTCCAACTTACTTTTAGTTATAATTGTCGGCTTATATACTTTCTTTTCATGGAAATTTTTTATTTAAAAAAAATCTCAATTTCAAATATTTAAATTATATTCGCAATATAAGAGATTTTGGTTTCTAATATAAAAATATAAGTTCAAATTATTATGCATTACTTTACTCAAAATTATATCATAAAATTATACTAATATGGTAATTAATTGTTTTAATTTTAAATTTGTCTCTAATTTATTAAATAATTTATTTGATATATACAATTTATATAACATTTCAATTATTATAAAATTTATTAAACAGGTATATTAAATAACAATACACAGTATGAATTTTACTAATACATAGAGTATAAAGAAGATTAAATAGTCCTCATCTTTACTCTTTTTTTTTTGATTACATAATAAAAAAGTTGTTTTTAAATAATCCAAGTAAAAATAAAGAAAGAGAGAAAGATAAAGTTAGAGGGGAGAATAAATAATAATAATAAGAAGAAGAAGAATCATCAGGTAAATTGAAAAAAATTATTATAATTATTTATTATTAAAATGTATTTTAATCTCCAACATTTATAATATAATATAAAATAGTTCATATTATTTTGAAGTATTCAAATTAAATTATATTTAAAATAAACCTTAAGAAGAAAATTTTAACAAAGTTAAGTTTTTATTAATTAAATATCATGTCAATATTAATATAATAATATGATATTTTTTATTTTTTAACCAAAAAAAGAGTCTCATTGTTATTTAACAATAAGGTCCAAAGTCAAAATTTTATAAAATTGGGTCATGCTATCATGCAGTTATAAGACTCTGGTTAATTTAAAAACATTAGTTACGAGATAATAGAACTTATTTTTATTAAAAATATATAAATATTATCACATTAGCGTTGACATATTAGTAATCGATAAAAACTTAATCTCATTAAAATTTTTATCTATTTAAATTTTATTTTGAATGTTTTAAAAATATTAAAATTTAATTTAAATATTTTTAAATATTAAAATTTAAGTTATAATTTACCGTAAATCTTGAGATTCAAAATTTACCTTTAATAGGCAAAACCCCTTAATCAAGAACGTGCCAGTGCAGCTTGTTTCCTGCCAGAACAGCTGTTTCATGGTACGGTCTGCACCGGTCAATTGTCTGCGGGGCGCGTGATTCATCCTTATTTCTTTTCTTTAACATATTCCAGCGTGTTACTGTATATCAATTTCTTCAGATTTTAATGTTTCACAACAAAGTAAAAGATGTCCAAATGCGGACACTGTGTGCGGAACCAACAACACAGGTTCATTCGGACAAGTTATGATGTTTCCTGTTCGGTCATTTTGTTTTCTTATGATTGTAAGTTTCAATGGTGTTGACCTTTAGGAAAAGGGAAAGAAGGAAAAGCCAGCAAATATGTGAAGATTACAGATACCACATGTTCCTTGCCTCAATTCAAACATCTACTTTATTTATATCTAAGTGTAAACCTAACTCAAAATTCTATATAAATACTAAAATTAGTGATAATTTGATCTTTTAAGGTAAAAATTAAATCAATACATATGAATACAATAAAAAATTTATAACCGTTATTTTTGAGTATGTATTTAATAAATTTCTGGATATAGGTACTAGATTAAATAATATATTTTAAATAAATTATTTAACAAATTATTGGCTAAAAGTCAAATAACGAAATTAATTAAACTATGACGTAATTTTGAGTTATGTCTTTAAAATCTGAATCCAAATTTCAAACATTTTGAAATACTTAGAAGAATCTTTCGTACCATTTAGAATTGACACTTATGTTCAATTTCGACTTAAAGTTAGAGGACAAAGTTTGAATTAATTATAGGGTCAAAATGTTGCATAAGGTCATAGTAGACACTTCAGTGCTAGCTAGATTGTATAAATTTGTTGTAATAGAATGAATCTCAACCCTTTATTTTATTTTATACTTCCTAATAAATGTATGGTCAATATTAAACCAGCAAATGTCGAAATGTGTAGCTGAACAAATAATAAGATAACATACGATCTCTATTCATATACTTCTTACATGGTATTAGAGCTTCCACTGACCAATGTCAAAAATGGAAAAAAAAAACTCTAGACCATCAGCCACCACCCTAAATGGTATATCATCTTCCTCTCTTGATTTTCAGCTCTAGCAAAGGCCCTAAACTTCAATCTATCCATCAAAGTTGATAGACAAAACTTTGTAAATTTGAGAGCCTAAATTCTTATAGCCACAAGAGCCCTTGAGCTTGAAAACTTCATCAACACAGTACCTCCTCCTCAGTTCATCACTGCAGACACAAACTAGGTTATCGAAAATGCAAATTACAATCCATAGCGAAGAACATATTAACTATTGCTATGCTGGTTATTTTCAACAATCGGAGAAGAAACAATATGGCAGGTAAATCACTCAAATTCATCCTACCAAGTTTGACAAATTTTGGAGAATCTTTATGCTCAAGCATCCATGGTTAGAGTTCTTCTAATGAAGCATCAACTTTAAACTATTAAAAAGGGCTCACAAACTATATCAGAATATATACAGAAAGTTAAAACCATAAGAGACTCACTTCAAGTAGCAAGACATGCAATAATTGATTATGAATTAATATTAAGTGCTCTAAATGGTCTTAGTCATGAATATGATCCTGTTGTGGTTTATCTAACATGCTCTATGAAAACTTTAACTCTACAAGAAGTGCAATACTGTCTTATGATGCCTGAAATAAGAATAAAGTAGCTGCACAAAATTAATCGAGAAGAAATCTCATCATCAACTGCAAACTCTGTAACCTTCGATCAAAACAATCATCGAGGAAGAAGTGGATTTAGAGGAAGAGGAAATCGTGGGAGAGGAGGCAGAAGGAATAGAAACATAATCTTTTGTCAACTATGCCACAAACCAGGCCATGAAGCACTAAAATATCACAAAAAGTTTGATGTCTCATGGCAAGGCAACACTACCCAACTATGGAGACAGAACACATTTACTCAACAAACACAAAATAATACACAAAACTATCCTCAATCTTATTTGTCTCAAAATCAGCATGGATATCCCTCATCTGAAGCAGTCAATAGCAATACATGGTTTATAGACAGTGAGGTTACAAATCATGTCACAACATACCTCAATAATTTGTCAATAAGTTCAGAGTATGGTAAAAAGGATCAACTCACTTTTAGTAATGTTAACTCTCTTCCTATTGCTAACATTAGCTCATCTTACATACATGTCCTAGACACTGTACACACATCTCTTACACTAAAACAAATTCTGTATGTTCCAAACAGAACTAAAAATCTACTTAGCATTTCTAAACTTACCAAAGACAACAAAATTTTTGAAGAGTTTACTAACGAAATTTGTATATTTAAGGACAAAGCAACAGAGAAGATTCTGTTCAAGGGAGTGCTTTGGGATAGCCTCTACAGCCACTAAACCACCCAACAAAATCAGGCCAGTCATGCAAACATATTATGAGTCTAGTTCTTCCCAATAAAAAGTTTCTTCTTTAAAAGGCAGTCATTGTGAGGCAAACATAGCACAGAAAAATGTAAATGTTTGGCTTGCAAAATTAAGACATCCTTTCAGTAGTATCTTAAAACGAATTTTGAATTCAATGAAGTTCAATTTTAATTTCAAGATTCTATCTCATTGTGATGCCTATAATTAAGGAAAATTGCATTAATTACCTTTTCAAACTCATGATATAACTGCTCAAAATCTTTCAGAAATCATATACTCAGATATTTGGAGACCCTCTCCACGTCTCTCAACTGAAGGGCATAAGTACTAGCTTATTTTTGTTGATGCCTACACAAGATTCACTTGGCTTTATCCTCTAAAACTAAAATCTGGCACTCTATCAATCTTTGTCAAATTCAGAACCAATGTTGAACTTCGATTGAATAGGAAAATCAAAGCTTTACACAGTGACATGGGAAGTGAATACAAATCTCTCTTATCTTACCTCACAAAATATGGAATACAACCACGATTTAGTTGTCCCTACACTCACCAACATAATGGTGTTTCTAAAAGAAAACACAGACACATCACTGAAATGGGACTAACCCTTTTATCCCAGACTCACATGCCATTTACCTATTGATTAAAAGCCTTCTCCACAACTACCTATCTTATCAATAAACTCCCATCTCCAAGACTAAACAATCTCTCACCATTTGAAAAGTTGTATAACAAACCACAGAATTATCTTCATCTTAAAACCTTTGGTTGTAGTTGTTTTCCCTATCTTAGATATTACTCTCATTATAAATTCAAGTTTCACACCACAAAATGTGTCTTTCTTGGGTACAACTCAATGCATTAAGGTTTCAAATGTTTGACTAATCAAGGGAAAATCCTAATATCTCATCATGTTGTATTTAACGAGGAAGAATTTTCATTTTCTCAACTCTTTCCCACATGCTCAAATTATCTTATAGCCTTACCAAGTCTCCCTACCTTCACTCTGACCTCAACTTCAAATGGTACACCTTCACCTTCATCAAAGGCTATCACGGATCACTTCCCTACTGTAAAATGTTCTCACTCAACTGAATTCTCCAACATACAGGTAAGCTCTCAAAATCCTTGCTCACCATCACATCCTACAGCTTCACTAAACAATCAAAATACTTTACCTAATCCCATTTTAACAACCACACCAAATACAGAACCAAACCCTTCATTCCCATTCATATAAAATATTCATCCTATATAAACTTGATCCAATAGTGGAATTTTCAAACTCAACTATATTCTTTCTCTCTTGCCTTAAATCCTCACACTGAACCAATAATAGTTTTTGAAGCTCTAAACAATCCTATATGTTTTAAAGCTATGCAAGATGAATTCGATGCTCTACAACACAATCACACTTGGATGCTTGTTCCTTATGAGCCTACCTTGTATATTATTGGCACAAAATGGGTGTTACGGGTTAAATATAATGTTGATGGGACTGTCTCTAAACACAAGACCAGATTTGTTGCCAAAGGGTTTAATCAAACCCCTGGCATTGATTTTTCAGAAACTTTCAGCTCTGTTGTAAAAGCCTCAACAATCATAGTAATTTTTTCACTTGTTTCCCATCACTAAGAGATTCAGAAAATTGATATCAATAATGCATTTCTATATAGGGACTTACATGAAACTGCTTACATAAATTATCCATAAGGATTTGAAAGCATAACATAGCCGCATCATGTATGCAAATTGGCTAGAGTTATTTATAGATTGAAACAAGCTCCTAAGGCTTGGTTTCATAAACTAAAACATGCACTATCTTAGTGAGAGCTTCCCAATTCAAGGTCAGATATTTCTTTATTCTATTTAAATAATAATGGAACCATTATAATGCTACTAATTTATAGAGATGATCCTAATTATAGGAAATTCAGCTCAAGCAATTCATGCAGTTATCAGTCAATTACAGTTCCAGTTTGCACTTAAAATACTTGGAAGCATAAAACATTTCCTTGGTTTTAAAGCATACAGAAACAGAAATAGATTATATCTTTCACATAAATAATATATTGAAGATTTACTTACCAGAACCAACATGTCGTCATACAAGCCTTGCTCCACACCAATCACTTCAGCAACCAAGTTGTCTCTGCGGGATGATACACCATTTGAATACCCAAAGCTCAGCCGAAGTACCATATGAGCACTTCAGTATCTATCTAATACAAGACCAGACATCAGCTTCACAGTTAACATAATAAACTAATTTTTACAAAATACTCTAAATACACACTGGATTGCTTATAAAAAGATTATGCGTTACCTGAAAGGAATTTGAAATCTGGGACTGCTCTTTCAACCATCATCTACTCCTCTTGGTCTCCATGCCTACAGTGACTCCGACTGGGCTAGCTCCCCCGATGATCATAAATCAACAACCCGAGGATGCTTATTCCTGGTAGGAAACCTATTTTTTTGATCTATAAGAAACAAACAATAGTAACTCGGTCTAGCACCGAGGTTGAATATCGAGCCCTATCTTAGGTATCTCCAGAACTCATCTATCTCACATTTCTGCTATCTGAGTTAAGGTTCTCTCTCTCTCACAAACCCATTTTGTGGAGCGACAACAACGGAGCTCGATCCCTAGCTCAAAACCCACTCTTTCACTCAAGAACAAAGCATATCAAAGTGGGCGTACACTTTATAAGAGACAAAGTGGAAAAGGGAGAACAGGAAGTCAGATACTTTAATACTAATGATCAACTAGCGTACATCCTCACAAAACTCCTAACTTCGGTGAGATTTCTGTTTCTGACCACTAAACTGAACCTAGTTTGAAGCCCTCGGTTCAGTTTGAGTAAGGGTGTTAACGAAGAAGAACAAACAAAGAACAACGCAAGAGGGACACTATAGCGATTTCGCATAAGGACATAGCAGACACTTCAGTGCTAGCTGAATTGTACAAATTTGTTGTAACGTAATGAATCTCAACTCTCTATTTTATTTTGTACTTCCTAACAAGTGTATGGTCAATATTAAACCAACAAATGTATAAATGTATATCTAAGCAAATAATAAAACAACATATGATTTCTAATTGTATACTTCTTACACAACGTACTTTAATTGTGTCTCTAAAACTCGAATCCAAATTTCAAACATTTTGAAATAGTGAGAATAATCTATTCACACCTTTTTTTAATCTCAACCTAAAGTTAATGAACAGAGTTTGAATAGATCGAACTTTGATAGATTTAGTTATAATTTAAAAAATCAAATTATGGATCAAACTTTTGGTTCAAAAAATCTAACTCGGTTTAAAATTCAAAAATTAAACTGATTCGACTAATTTAATTTTAAAAACCTTAAACACAACTTTTTGATTTGGTTTATTTTAATACCCTTATTATTAAAAATTGGTCGATTTATTCATTAACCAGTGGATTATCATAAACTAATTGATTTTTACAAACCAAAATAATCAAGTTGATTTTCATTCATAAGTCATATTTTTAAATTAAATTTTAACGTTTTTGAAGGGTAAGGATAGTCTTTTTTTAATCTTATTTTAAAATCTTCAATTTTATTCAATCTTTAACAGGTTTATGACAAAGTAATACCAGTTAAACCTTTAAAACTTTAAATTTTTTGTCATACCAATTTAATTTATGGTTCAATTTTTAAAATATTGATTTAACTTAAAAGAAAAAGCTAAATAGAGAACGAAAGCTTTGGTTGTGAGGCTTATGATGAAACGAAACACAATAATGGAGAGTGAGGCAGTTTCTGAGGGAGTAGTTAGGACATGTCTATTATGTGAAGAACATTGTGTTTCTTTGCGACAAACATTTCTTCCGGAGAATTTTTATGATACGTTTCAAGTCTTTTGAGCATAAAGCAAAAGAGATGGGTCTCTATCTAATGGCTATGATCGGCTTTATTCACAACTTTCAATGGCGGAGTCGTCTTCTTATGCTTTATTAGGTAGAAGTGTCCCGGCCCCAAGTAAACGTGCTTCGGATCCTTTGAATGGCTTTGGTCTCTCGCTGGACAAGTAAAGTTACGCACAAGATTTAGGAGGTTGTTAGCTCTTGTTGCAATGCAATCAGGGATGACAAATTAGACCTAATCTGATGAGATTTGAAGTCTATGAGTTAAGTTTGGAGGTGGTAATAATTTGGATCGAATTAGATCCAATGCTAGTTCGGTTTTTTTTTTTATATATATACATTAGATATTCCAACTTCGTCAGAATAATCTTAAATCTCTAATACCTTACTCTTAAAGTTGTAAAGGGGTAAATCTGAAATCTTAAGATTCTTCAGGTTCTTACGTAATTTGAACACTTATGAGTAAAAGAAGTTTTCACATATTGACTGGTCAGTTGCTGATGATCACTACTCTCCAGTCAGCATCAAGTTTTTATCAGCCTTAGGTTCTCAGTAGTTTCAAACTCTCACACTGTCGCTGGAAGCGAGACGTCCGCAATTGATCCAATTAAGGAGCATTTTAGGAAGTTAGAGGATCATCGACAGGAAAAATTTCCCCTCTTTTCTCCTTCGGTGACTCAAAATCAAGACCTACCATAAATGAGAGACTTAAGTAAGGAATTAAAATTTATTGGGTCACTCCTTATCTGATTTGGTCCAATTCTTAAGAGCACATCAAGTAGCTTGCTGTCATTTTTCAAGAAATTTATTTTAAAAAGCCAAAAGCTGTATAGGATTCCTCAATAAAAAGCAAAGGAAGTCAAGCGCCAAAAGAATATCATTTGAAGGATAAGCACCTCTGAATCAAGAAAAAATATTAAGTTGGAACATAAGATCCTTTTTTTCTAATAAAATTAGATATTGTAGTGATTATTTTGCAAATTAAATAAATTATTTAGTATATTTACTAATTCATACATCATGTACTTAACTAAGTCATTTGATAATTTTATAATTAAATGATAAGTTTGATCTAATTGATATTTATAAATTTAAAGTGTTTCATTTTTGATTTATCATATTTCAAATTACTAAGATATAAAATAATCTCTTCAATATGATTTAAATTTAAGGTATTTAAATTAATGATCATACGAGAAATAAGTTTTACCAATTTAACGGTCCCATATATATCATTTATATATTAATAATGTTAATAGTATTATATAACATATATATTTATTATAAATAGATTATTATGTGAGTAAAAACTCTGATGTAGTTAAGAAATTTTTTAACAATTTTCTTATCTTTCAAATTATTAAAAAAAAACACCTTTTAGTTTTAAATTTTTCAAAAACCCTTCTCTTGTACTTTAATTATAACGACAGAACTTATAAAAAAAAACAACATAACACATGCAATACAATACGAGCATAAGACATATACTAGACTAATTAAATTTGACTCAAATCAATAATCTATTATAATTATCTTAAATTATTAATTTAGTTAACTTTAATTAGCTTGAGTTAGGTTTAAAAACTAAATTTAATCATCATATTAATAACATTTAATTAATTCACGTTATGTTTATAATGTGTATGTTTCGTCATTTGTAGCAACAAAGTCAACAAGTTTGATCCAGTTAAAGCTTGAATCTAAGCCGACCGGAAGTCAAGGCAAATTTGAACTTTTTTAAATCCCAGCTTGATTTAAGGCTTAAAAATCTTAGAAAAAAGAATATTATTTTTATTTTTATTAAAAAATCATACTAAGCTAATTTTTGAGCACTTGAGCCTAATTAGGCTTTAGGTCAGGTCCAAGCTCGAGCACAACCAACTTATTGTCAAATTCAAGTCAAAAAAAGGAAGATTTTTGAAAAAATAAAAATAAAAATATTTTTTACAAAAATTTGAAAGTGGAGTGAATTTTTAAAAATATTCTTAAAAAGCAGACCCGACCCAGACCCGTTACCAAACTCAATTAAACTTTTAAATGGGGTTTGATTAGTCTCAAAAATTATTCGTTTGTCAACATACCAAATCCACGAGTGGTGGGAAAATCAATCAAAGAGAAAATAGCGAAGACAATTGAGTACATAACTTTAGAAAAGAGGTCAAATGAAGGGATCTTCTAAAGCTATTGTAATTTTAGACACCCAATTAAGGGCATGTGAAAGTGATCAAAAGCTATATTGTTGAAAAGGGATCAGTGTCTAATGATGAAAAGCTTCAAAATTTCAACGCAATTGTGCTGAGACTGGCGGTGTGCATGAACTTTCAAAGATGTGTGGACTTAGGGATTGACAATAAGTTAATAGCTTTAGGCCTTGTTTGTTTAGAATAGATTTTTGGGGAGGAAAGTAATCTTTTTTTTCTAAAATTTATATTATAATGTTTGATTCATTTTTTTAGTAGTTAGGAAAGTAAAAACTTTTCAATATAAAAAAATAGTAGCATTTTACTTGGATTTTAAATCCTATCACTCTTTGGCCCATTTGGTTGACGGGAAAGTAAAGTGAATTTAGAATCTGATTCTTTGGAAAATAAATTTATGGAAAGTAAAGATATTCACATATTTAGATACTTATAAGAATTCTAATAGGAAAGTTAGGTAGATTCTTATTATAGTGTTTGGTATGTAACAGTATTTTATGGAATGTACTTTAATTTTGACTTATGTTTTCAATTATATTCCTACAAATCGAATAAAAATTAAAATCGTTAAATAATGTTAATTTGCAATACAAATTATATTATTAAATGTTAAATTTTTTCATTCCTAATATTCTAATCACATAATATTGTTATAACATAAATACAGTATTGAAAATACTAAAAAACCTCAATCGAGTATAAAGATAAATCTTAAAATTTAAATCAAAATTTTTCTAACATTAAAAATAAAAATACAAATAGTGCATTATTATTAAATTTATTATTATTAATATTATTAATTTTCTACTTATTATTAATTTTATGATTACTAAATTTATTATTTTTATCAATTACATTTATTTTTATTTTTAATAATAATAAAAAAATTAATAAGAATAATAAATTTATTAGTAATAATAATAATATTATTATTAATTATCATTATAATTATTACTACTACTACTACTAAATTTATTATTCTTATTATTATTATTACTTTTCTACTTATTATTATTCTTATTATAATTAATTTTATTAATTTTATTTAATAATAATAATAATAATAATAATAATTTTATTATTATTATTAATTTTATACTTATTATTATTCTTACTATTAATAATTTTATTAATTGTATTAATTACATTTATTATTATTATTATTAAATTCTTTATTATTATAAAAGAGTTGTCGTAAAGTTGAGAGGAAAGGAATGGTTGAATTGAC
>JANZXR010000170.1:32434965-32447578 GCA_027575705.1 Erythroxylum echinodendron | reverse complement strand
TTATTATTATTATTAAATTCTTTATTATTATAAAAGAGTTGTCGTAAAGTTGAGAGGAAAGGAATGGTTGAATTGACGAGTGTATTTTTAGATTAAATTCCTGAAGAAAGTAATTTAAATATTAAGGGGATGATGAGATTTAAAATTTAAGTAAAGTGCTATATTGAGAAAATTTTTACTTTCTTAACTATTCAAAAAAATAAACCAAACATGATAATATGAATTTTAAAAAAATATTATTTTTTCAAACAAAAATTCATGTCAACCAAACAAAAGTTTTTAATATTTAAATTACTTTTTTTAAGATTTTAATCTAAAAAATACATTAGTCAATTCAACTCTTCCTTCTCTCTCAACTCTACTGTAACTCTTTTATAAAATCCTACCTTCTCTCTTAAATTATTATTATTATTCTCAGGCAATCTTCACAAGTTACTATTATCACAAGATTTTGGAACTTGTCTCTATTCGTAAACTAGATTACCACCTAGCGGATACAAAAGCAGAAAAGTAAGCATCTTTGTCCTTGGCTTTTCTCATTCACCAGATAGAGCCATGGAAATTGAAGTGAAACTTCGCCGTCCAAACTTACAATCCTACCAAAAACTATCTTCTATACTCTCTGTTTTTCACGTCAAAACACTTCTGCTTCGACACCAAAACCTCACAACTCGCCACACGCCTCCAGCCCCTCGTATCCGATTCTACAACCTCGACTCAAAGCCAACCCCTTAATGTCCAATGGCATTAGTCGCATGGAAGAGCTGGAGGAGCCCATCGACCCTCAAAAGAAAGTGGAAAATTTGAAAGGATATGATGATGAACTTAAAAGAATTTTAGATAAAAAATTACTAGGATATAATTGAAAACACAAATTAAAATTAAATTATATTTTATAAAATACTGTCATATATTAAAGACTATAATAAGAATCCACCAAATTTTTCTGTTAAAATTCTTATAAGTATTTAAACATGTGAATATTTTACTTTTTATATATTTATTTTTCAAAAAATCAGATTTTAAATTCATTTTACTTTTCTGACAACCAAATGAATGTTAGTTTAATTTCACTAAATTTTAAGTTAAATTAAGATTTTTTTTCAAGTTTTTTAGTTTCAAGCTTGAGTTATTTGAGTTTAGTCCCATCTGAAACTTACAAGTTATAAATAAGGTGACGTTTTTTCTAGACAAGAATAATTTAATAATTTAGATTTTGTATTAAATTTGAGTTCAAATTTTATTATTGATTCAATTCAAAATAATTCGACAAAAATGACATTTTTATTATATTAATGAAATAAAATAAGAAGTCTAATGACATAATGATATTTAATAAAATAATATTATTATATTTCTTAAAATAATATTATTTTGTTTAATGAACGAAAATAATAAACTTATTTTATCTCAAATCAAATATTGAAATCTTCATTAAAAGAAGAGCTCAATTCAATTGGTGCTCTTAAGCCAATGTTACTTGTACCCTTATCTTTGTGCAACTAGTAAATAGTGTAGTTAATGCATGTTTTCGATTCATACACCCATTTTTATTTTCGGATAAATGAATTAAAAAGAACACGTTTATGAAATAAAATTTTGAATATAAATATTAATTTATAAATCTTATAATAATCTAAAGTTAAATAAATAATATAATTTAAAGGATAATGCTTAGGTTTAAATTTAAAAAAGATTCAAGCTTCAAGATATCCAAATTTAAAAACTTAAAAGAAAGTCAAATTAAAAAAATCTAGACCCAACAACTCAAATCTAATCCAAATTTAAATTTATTTAAAAGATTATAGATCAAGCTTGAGTATTAAAGGTGACAATAAGGCTCTTAGGAGGTGGTCGAGTTATTAGAATGGGAAGATATGAGGCCAAAAGATTATGTGTTTGAATCCTCCTACGTACACTCTATCGATTGAGCATGACGTACAGGATTTGCGGAGTATCCGATTGGCATGATTTGTAGGCTATTACGTCAATCTAGATATTTACCTAGTACGCATCTAAAAGATAACAACTATAAATTTGTCCGTTCTAAAAAAAATTAAGGGTGACAATAAGCCGGATCAAACTCGAACTCACTTCTACTTGAGTTCAGTCCAAAATTTAGTGTTCAATTGATAGTTCTTGATTCGAGTTCAAGCTGTGATTTATATATATATATTTAAAATTGAAATTAGTGTTATTTTTGTTAAAAATGTTGAGTTTTAATTCAATATGGCCTGAGTATAAAATCTATTAAATCATAACTTTACATTCTTTATTTTCGTAAACAAAATTTGAGCAATTGAAATTTTTAATTTAATATAAAGTAACAAATTGGTTTTATCTAAATTTAAGTTAAATTAAAATCTTTACGTTCTTTTTTTTCTTGAAGAAAAATTGAGTAATCAAAATCTTAAATTTGATTTGATAATTGATTTTATCTGAATTTAAGTTAAAATTTAAAAAAATTAAAATTTTTATTTCTATTAATTTTTAATTTTAAAAAGTTTAAATTAAATCCACAATATTTTAATAATTAAATTCAAACTTATTAATTTAGCATATTTTAAATTAATTTAACTTTTTTAAATCTCATTTTATGCTCCAACAAAAATTTTATATTATTTTTCTAAATTTTGTTGATTTATAAAAATAAAATAAAAAATAACTATTATATGATGAGTCGAATAAAACATTGAAATTTATAAAATTAATAAAATTCATCTCTAATATTTTACGGAAATATTAAATTAATGTTAGATAAGAATTTATTTTTAACAAACATTTTAATATCTTAAAAATATTTTGTTTTATTTTATTTCTTTTATCTTTCCTTTTTATATGAACTATTGAGAAACATTCTCTCTATTAAAAGGTTAAGACCGCTTATCATTGGACCTTTTAAAACTAATAAATTTTATTTTAATAATACAAAATATTTCTTCTATGTATAAAACAATGTATAAATAAAAGAAACCAAGTGCCTTTGTGATATATTAAATTATTTTAAAATTTTAATTTTGATTGAAAGATTAAATACTATTAAATGTTAATATAAAAATCTAAAAAAAAGGTTTAGCATTTTTAACTTAAAACATTGGAAGAAAGAGAGCAGTACACGTGAAATCTGACTTGAAAATGAAGTAAAAGAAAGCGTACGTCAACTTTATAGAAAGTCGGAAACCAAAATCGAAACCCAAAACCAAAACCAAAATCAAAATCAAAACATAGCAACACATTGCAGAGAGATCCGATCCGATTTACAGGGTCCGATTATCTTCCTAATCTCTTTCGACGAGGAGGAGGAGAAGGAAGGATGTGGGTGTTTTACGTGATCTCGCTGCCTTTAACCCTAGGCATGGTGATTTTGACCCTCAGGTACTTTGCGGGACCTGAGGTGCCTCGCTACGTGCTCTTCACTGTAGGTTACACGTGGTTCTGTTCTCTCGCAATCATCATGCTCGTCCCTGCCGATATCTGGACGGTAACTCCTTAATCGATCACCAACATGCACTTGCGATTTCTGATTTTGACTAGCTTCTGGAAATGTGAATGAGAGGAATTTTATGAACTTTTGAATCTAGCTAGGGAATCTATTTTTATTGGGTTGTGTTATTATATAGCTAAATAAGGAAAACGGGAAGTTTGAAAATTTGAAAATTTGGTTGTTTCCTCTGCTTGGAAAGATTGAAGGGTGCTCTTACGATCCGATTTTAGTGTGGTTACTTGATTAAAGGTTGTTGTGATTAGAAGTGTTAGCTGCTTTTTTCTGTTGTTTTCCGTTTGTAAAACTGAACAGTCGTTTCTATTCTCCAAAAACGTTGGAACAGTCACCCGTCTCCATGTCTAAAGCTGATCACTGAGTCATTTGGTGTAAATTTAAGGTTGGCATATGAAACCTTAGGAATATATAAGAAATTTGACAATGTTGCAATACGTGAAATTGGATTTACATCAGGGAGTTTAAAGTGTCACATTTAATGAGGCAATTAGATTGTTGTACAACAGTGCTATTTCTTCAAAAATTGAAGTTATCGTCATCACTGAAGTGTAATGATGCATTTCCTACAACATGCTTATAGTGACATGCCGTTAATTTTTGATCAGGCTGCAAGCTATATTTATCTGTTATGTTTTAGATCTCTTAATAATTTATATGCTTAAAAGAAAATATGAATTTTCTTCTCAGTTTTGCTTGAAGTTTTCAAACGAGTTAAGGAAACAATGTTCACACATCTGTTGACGTGGTTTTTCTATAAATTGCTGAATTTAATTTTCTCATTTCTGCAGACAAAATTTGATCTTTCCAATGGCGGCATTTCTTTCTTTTGGAGTTGGTCATATTGGAGTACATTTTTACTTACTTGGTATGCCAAATATCATTTGGGTTCTTATTCTTATACTCTATTCTGTATTGCAATGTACCTTACTGAGCTACAGACACATAATACTCCTTCTGGGAAACATGTCCTGTGATGATCTGTGCTCTTTTTATTTTGTTCTTATATTAGTGATCAATGGTCCCTCAGTTGTCATATCCCAGACATACATTCATATAGAATCTAACTTTTTTGATTGTTGGCAACACCCAATCGCTTAACCTGTTATAGTTTCAAGTCAGAATTACTGAAAAAATAAATATATGCATGTTCTACATTTCAGAGTCCTCGTTATTCCCTTGTGATATCTGATTTGACAATTTTGAAATCGTTTCCTTTCTTTACATATATGCCATAAGTATATCTTTGTATGTATGTGATACGACTATGAAAACCATCGTTGAGCTTCAGATTGCCTTCCTTGAAGAAACTAGCATACCCTGATTTCTCCATCTCCATTCCTATGTTGTTTGTAATCACTTGATTCCTCATATAATTGAATCATGTCATCTCTAAGCAGGGCCGTGGTGCCCCTTATTCAGGGTTTTGAAGATGCTGGAGATTTCACTGTGGCAGAACGATTCAAGACCAGTATACATGCTAACTTAGTATTCTATTTGATTGTGGGATCCATTGGCTTCTTTGGACTTGTTCTCCTCATAATGCTGAATAAGATAAGGTCCATATCTTACTTCTTTAAAGTTTTAGTTACCCAGAGTTCTTGTATTTTTAGCACTATATCTAAATAATTGCTGTTATTCAGAAAGAAAAAAGTTCTGCATTCCTAAAGTGATTCCTGCTTCTTCTAAATTATATATTGGAAACTATCTGCTTTGCATACTGATGTATGTTAGCCGTTATCCAATTGTATGACATATAGTAATTGATTTTTTTGGAGTTTGGAGGTGTAGATACTATACTTCTTAGTCTTGAAAAGATTACCATAACATCTTGTTCTAACTATCTTTATTGGCAGAAGAGGAGGAGTGCTTGGTTTCGCCATGGCCTGCTCGAATACCTTTGGGCTTGTAACTGGTGTATTTCTTCTTGGTTTTGGCTTGAGTGAGATTCCTAAGGGCCTTTGGAGGAATGCAGATTGGACAACCCGCCAAAAAGTTCTTTCTCACAAAATTGCCAAAATGGCTGTGAAACTTGACGATGCTCATCAAGAACTCTCAAATGCTATTGTTGTAAGTATTTTTGAGCTTTACTTTATATGTCAAAACCTACATATTATGCTGGAACTCTTTTTCCATGCTTCATTACTCTTTTGCTATTATAGAGTTTGATTCTTATTGGTTATCCTATTAATTGATGAATTCATACGTCTTTTAAATTCCATAGATGTCATTTGATTCTTATTGGTCATCCTGTTTGCTTGACGAATTCATACATCTTTTAAATTCCATAGATGTTATTTGATTCTTATTGGTCATCCTATTTACTTGATGAATTCATACATCTTTTTAAATTCCATAGATCTCATCCATTTCATTGATGATCTTTCTCTTGCAATAATGTAGGATGATCGTATTGATCTTATTCTATTGCCCTTTTGTTTGTTCCCATATAATTAGACGTGTCTTTGTTTGATTTATACTTGCTAGAGCATATTGTAGATTCTGGCAAAAACTAAAAGTTTTAGCAGCTCTAGCATATTGTAGATTCTGCCTGTCCTGCATCAGTTTTTTGCACGTTAGTTATAATTTTACTGTTGAATGAGTGAATTGTGACCGTATATTCCATTTTCATTTAAATGGCTCTTGTATGCAAATATTGATGTTTGACATGCCAATCACAGCTGCATGTAATAGTATGTATCAGTAGCAATTGCGTACTTAATAGATTCAATGTTTGTTTACTTCAAAGGTTGCTCAAGCAACATCGAATCAGATGTCCAAGCGTGATCCCTTAAGGCCCTACATGGATGTTATTGACAATATGCTGACTCAAACAGTATCTACTCTCCTCTCATCTCTCTCTCTCACTCTCTCTCTCTCTCTCACCCTCTGTGGGATTTGCACTGATGAGATGCTGTCTGTAATTTCTATTTGAATTACCAGTTTAGGCAAGATCCTTCGTTTAAACCACAAGGTGGTAGATTGGGAGAAAATGATATGGACTATGATGCAGATGAGAAATCAATGGCAACATTAAGACGTCATCTTCGATGTGCTAGAGAGCAGTATTATCGTTATAAAAGGTATGTTGACTGCTAATTTTCAAGTTTTGTTTTTTTTTTGTCATATCTGTGCCCTCCTATCAAAGTGCTCAATTTTTTATATCACTTCCCTCGCACTCTTTTGGCTTTCTCCATACTGACCACGGTGGCTTTTAAATATCTATATATCCATTATATCCCTTGGCAGCTATTTCTTTTGCAACTTCAGTGTAGTATTTCACAGGTCAGATCATAAACTATTTTAGTTGGCTAGGTTGGCATTTTTCTATTGGTATTTGCAAATGTGGAAGAAGGCTTTAATGTTATTATTATTGTCCAGAGAGAAAGTTGCATCAATTATGTGTAAGTGGCATTAACTTTTTGGTAGTGCAGTTGGGAGAAAGAATGAAATGTAACAGTTAGGTGCTTATGTGCATGCCTGCCAGCACATGCTTGCACAAGGCCAATATTAGTTAGTGCATGCATGTGGACTTCTATGTGTGTTTGTATTAATAGAGACATACTGAGTTATTGTGCTAGAAAGGGATTTAGTTTCATGCTGCTGATATGTAATTTATCTTTGCTTTATCTGTGATATGCTTCTTTACTTTGAACTAATAATTTATACGTAACTTTTACTTGTTTTTCTGCTTTTGGCCATTTATCTATACTATTTGTGATTCCGTGTTGTTAGGCAATGCAATTCTGGACCAGCCCATTTCCATGCCTACATGCTGTAATACTATTCCACTGAACTTAATGCTCGTCATCTGGTCTACTTTCTGATATGTTTATTATGTATATTCCTTATTTTGTTTTGGCACATTGAACATCTATTTCCCTCTTCATTGAAGTTATGTGGCCAGTTTTTACTATTTCTGATTGATGGTGGCATGTCACATGGTTGAAGCATTTCCAGTGAATGATATTTGGACGGGCTCTGAGAATTTTCGCCTTCTCATTTCTTTTTTATTATAGCCATATTTCTGGGGAGTGTTTCAAGTCTTTTAATATGGTTGAATACAGGGTTGATAGTTTGATTCATTTATTAAGTGCACTTTGTTTTGCAGTGAGTATATGTCATATGTTTCTGAAGCTCTTGAACTGGAAGATACAATTAAAAACTATGAACGTGGCAGCTCAACTGGATGGTATGCTCCTAATCATGTTGTGGTATTGGAAATATTTTATCCTCTGATCCGTGATATGTAACACACAACTATGTCAGGAAATATATTTCAAGCTTCAGACCTACTCGGAATGGAAATATTGGATCTCTTTTGGACACAACTGGTAATCAACAGATGTTGTGAAAAGTTCTCTCTCAAATCTCTGTTAAAAAGAAAAGATTTTTTGGAGTGTGAGTTGCTTAGGATTTTTTCTTTTGTTTTAGACGTTTTTTATGGATCTCTGATTCTTTTGTTTAATTAACAAAGTAACTTGCCTTTTACTTTTTTAAGAACAAAAGAATGATAAACTTTGTCGGATTGCTTGGTTGAATCTCAGGCAAGGCCATAATGCAGGATGACATTGTAATTACAGGTTATTCTGAAACAGTTAAAGTCTTCTGGTTTAATATTTGTAATTGTAATTGCTTTTTGCAGAGTTTTTCTGGCGATGCATCCTAAGAAAACAACTCGAAAAGCTCTTGGCTATCTTACTAGGTACCATGTCTGCTGCAATTCTTCTTGCAGAGGCAACACTACTCCCAAGTGGAGTTGACCTCTCTCTTTTCTCAATACTCATAAATTCTGCAGGAAGACAAGAGATCTTAGTACAGGTAAAGTTTCTTTTCATAATTTTTGTAGTACCTTAGTATTTCTGCTTGACTTGTGCTTGTGAATATGATTTTTATGGCTTGCTCATACATATTTCATTTCTCTGATTGTGCACTGCAGGCGTTAGCTTTTGTCCCTTTGATGTATATGTGCATTTGCACTTACTACTCTTTATTCAAAGTTGGGATGTTGATGTTTTACTCATTAACACCAAGGCAGACAAGCTCAGTCAGCTTGCTTATGATATGCTCGTAAGTTTTTTCTGAGCTGTGTGTTAATGAATTGTCTCCCACAACTTCTCCCAATCAGATTTGAAGTAATAATTATGAAAAACCGTTGATTCATTCAGGATGGTTGCTCGATATGCTCCTCCAATTTCGTACAACTTTCTCAACCTTATTAATCTTGGGTCTAGGAGTACTATATTTGAAAAGGTAGTTCTCCTTTTAGTTTGCTTATTTTGTGCATTTTTTAGAGAAGTGACAGAATAATGTTGAATTTTGTTACTTCTTCTTCCTGATGTTCCATTGCTATGTCATAAATAGCATTCCTTGCATAGTGCATAAACTTTGAGAATGCTCTGAATCTAGTTTAGCGGCGTGAATAATTTGTATTTATTCCCCCCAAACCTGACTGCTTTGACAAGTATGGATGCTATGTCTGGTTTTAT
Organism: Erythroxylum echinodendron; assembly: GCA_027575705.1. Taxonomy (NCBI): domain Eukaryota; kingdom Viridiplantae; phylum Streptophyta; class Magnoliopsida; order Malpighiales; family Erythroxylaceae; genus Erythroxylum; species Erythroxylum echinodendron. The sequence goes on along the minus strand of JANZXR010000170.1, from coordinate 32,438,593 downwards.
CGTTCCAGAACATACAATAGAAGTGCACATAATCTTGATCTTTTTCCCCTTCACTCAACCAAACTGTTGCCTTTTGAAAGTTAAATTACTTGCTAGAGTTTCACAATCATCTTTGGACGTCCCTTTTATTTTCAGAGGCCGTTACGCCACCTCTTCTCATCCTTGCTAGAGGTACTTTTGTAGAATATTAGGGTGGAGCTGGGCAAAAAAACAAATGTCCTCGAGTATGGTTTTCCCTTCTTTCAATTTTTGGAAGCGCCGTTTTGGCATCTCATTTTGTGATCGGACTTCCTCTTACACAAATCTTTTTTATCATCTAAATCTTTTTTAGGCTTCATTTTTCCTTTTTTTTTTCTCCGACCTTCCTTTTCAATAATTCTTCACGAATTTCTTGGTAAAATTTATTGGTTTGTCCTTTGTCCCTTTGAAATTTTACTTTTTCCATTTTCTTCTGATTCATTTCTTCATTCTGGTTGCAGCACATGGGGAAAATCAATGATGCTGTCTCTTTCTTTGGAGATGGGTTCAACAGAATCTATCCACTTATCATGGTCGTGTACACACTTTTGGTGGCAAGCAATTTCTTTGACCGTGTAATTGGTTTCTTTGGAAGTTGGATGAGACTCAAGATCCAAACCGAGGCTGATGACACGGATGGTTTTGATCCCTCAGGAATGATTATTCTACAGAAAGGTAGTGCAATAGGACTTTGTTCTTCCTGTCATCGTCCAGAGTATATAACCATATATAACACCATTCGACAGAAGCATACCTGAATATTATATTACCTTTGACATTATTCTTTATTTGATTTTACGGTGTATGTTTTCGTAGAACGATCATGGTTAGAACAAGGGGAAAAAGTTGGCGAGCACGTCATTCCATTGGCAAGAAACTTTAACAGTGTGGATATTGAATCTGGCAATGATAGTACAGTATGTATACATATTTAGATTATAACAACATGGTTCTTTTGATTTATTCTCTTGATTAGACTTTGATTGACAATTTTTATAAACAATGAAAACCCATTGATAGTTGCAATAAATGTTTCCCCTTTTTATTCCTTGTTTTCTAACACAAGAGGTGTAACTCTCAGGATAAAGTTGCCCTTGAAATGAAGGCTGCAAGCAGTTTAGTCAACAATCATACCAAAGGAAGTCCGTCACACCCTATGAAAGAGGAAGTCGGTCGACGATATGGCTCAAGTCGAGAAGTTATAAGCAGTAAGTACGCTGCAATAAGAGAACAACAGGGTAGACAAGGCAATAGCAAGCCAGTTGAGAAAAACATTGCCTCTGCAAAGGTTTCCTTGCTTGGTGCAGGCAACTCGAATTCTAACAACTTAATAGGAGGTGCATCTGCTGGTTTGGCCTCAAAATGGGAATCAATGAAGAATGGTTTCCATAGTTTTAAAGCGAACATGGGGGCCAAAAAGTTTCTTCCTATGCGACAAGGTCTGGAAACTAAACTTGATTCCCTTAATTCATCATCTGAATCACTTGATGAGATATTCCAGAGATTGAAACGGCCTACCGTAGAACACGGGGACCTTAATGACGAAGATGAAGGTGGAAGTGGATAGGGTCTCACATTCCAGGACCAGCCAGATAATGGTAGATTTTTTTCACGGACCGTTGTAGAAACTGATACATACATGATTGTACAGATACAGGATGAATACCTAGCTCATCGTACTGGATAATTTTTGACGGAAGCCTGAGAGGAGGGGATGTTTTGCCATTATGGAGGCAGCATAGGTGCACCTGTAATTGGTGAAAAAAAAGGAAATGATACATTAAAAAGGACGGGCAGTATATTTTGCTATGTGAAGAATAGCAATCATGTGTAAAAGGAGTTTGAGTAATTTCATTGTAACATTGAAATGTTTTCGGAATATACTATGGTAATTTTCTGTTTTAAAAGTTAGAAAATTTTAAATTTTAAAAAATTTAATGGATGTTATATTATTATAAAATTAATAAAAATAAATAAATTTTATTTATTTAAGTTTTAGTAAAAAGGATTATCAGAAAAATATTTTTATATTATTATTTTCTATTATTTTTATATTATTATAAGATGCATAAATGGCCACTTGATCGTCTCCTTTTCCAAATCCGTGCAAACATCAGCAATTTATCGTGTTCTTTTGACGAAGCCGGCACGTTGGAGACTCCTGTTGGGTCAGCGATGAAGCTAAAGAATGAGAACAGCTGTAACAATCTGTCCCTTAAACACAACGGACAAACCCCTTCTCCTTGGGTGTCTCCAACAACCATGTCCGTCTCCGACGACCCATCATTGTACCCTTTAATCCAACAAAACTGTAAAAACTGCCGAATCTGAGATCAGTTTCGGTGCCATTTTGAGTTTATGTTTTTACAAAAGAACAAATAACCTTGTGTTCCAAGAAGTTTCTAGAAACTATCGAGTAAAGGTATAATCACAGCGTCCGTGAGGCAAGGCAAGGACTAAGCCTTACACTCACAGCCTCTTAGGTAGTGAGCAAGATGACGGAATATTAATGTTTACTTTAAAAATATAAATTTAGAATGATAAAAAAAAAAAAATAGATCAAAATTTTTATAAATAAAAATAGAAAGTTAATAAGTTTACTTATTCTTCAAACTCAAAAGAATAAATAGAACTTAAATTATATATTATGAATGTTTTATCCGACTAAATAAAAGGAATAACTTATTATTAAAAATATATTAATAATAGAATGATAGTCAACCAAACACTCTGTTAAGGTAATACAGATTGTAATCTGATTATATCAATGCTACCAATTTAGTAAAGTCTCGTTAATATATAAATTTTAAAAGTACTATTTATTTTATAGAAAAGATTAATTAGTAAAAAATAGGTAGTTGTTGGTAGAATTGATGAATTGATTAACATAGTACTTTTTTGTTTTTCTTTATTTTTAACTAATTATTTATATTTTTAATTTGAATTCATTAGTTCTATACATTTAGATTGTTGTTTTTATTTTAATTTAAACCTTCCTACTTGAATTCCCTTTCGACAGCTTAGTCATAATTCTTTTAATTCCAAGAAGGTTAAGGTCCCATTTAGGGAAACAAAATAGTTTAATATGAATATTAAAAACATTGATTATTTAATGTGATTTAAAATTTCAACCTTGACAATTTCAAAATTAATAAATATAATCGGACTTTCTTAAATTTTAAGTCGTGCTTAAATTAAAAATTTTGAAACAATCCAATCAATTAAGATGAAAATAACATCACGATTTCAAACTTATTAAACTGGTTCGAAAAAGAAGACTTGATCTGATTTATTACCTTTTGTTTTTTTTTGAACAGAAAAACTTGTAGCTGCTATTTTTTAGAGGATAGCATGCAAATTACGTTAATCGGGTACTTCACATGTAGCGCCCTCTTACTGAAGGGTATACACCGGGATGTCCGGAGGTCATTCCCGCACATAACCTAGGATAAGGGTACACTACGTTCACTCACTACATTCACTTCAAATGGTATGGTATCATAATTCACTTATAAAGTATCATAAGAAAACCTCAATATTTTAAAACCAACTTTTTTCTCATTTCATTTCATAAAAACCCGATTGTCTATATTGTGACTTTCAACAATTT